>CAKNYM010051883.1:68721-103307 GCA_932195095.1 Andricus curvator | reverse complement strand
AGTTAACGTCTCTATTGTCTACGAAACCCTTCCTTGTAGGGACTCATGGCCTAAAAACTTGACATTTTTGTCTTCGGCATGAGCAATTAAAAAAAACTTAATTATTTCAATTAATTAAAAATTATGTTACAAAATATCGTTTCCAAAAAGTTTTGCAAAAAATTGATTTTTTCAAAATTTTTTTTGTAAGCAAACAAAATTTTTCAATAAATTTTTTTGTCAACAGTTTCATTCGAAAATTTTTTTCTTCCAAAATTTTTTTCTCTGAACAATTTCCTCACATAATTTTTTTTCAAAACAATTTTTTCAATGACATTTATTTGTATGAAATTGTTTTTCCAAAACAATTTTTTTACAAAATTTGAACATATTTTGTTTTTAGGCTCTGTTAAGACGTCAATTAACGTCTCAATTGTCTACGAAACCCTTCCTTGTAGGCACTCAGGGGCTACAAAGTTGACATTTTTGTCTTCGGCATGAGCTATTTTTTTGAAATTAAAATTAAATTCAATTACTTCAATTAATTTTGAATCCTTTCAATTAATTATTGTAATAAATTAAAAATTATGTCGCAATTTTTTTTACAAAAAGTTTTGCAAAAACTGTATTTTCTCAAAACTTTTTTTCAAACATTTTTCTTCAAAATTTCTTTTGTAGACAACAAAATTTTTCTTTGTATAAAATTGTTTTTCCAAAACAATTTTTTTACAAACTTTCAAAAAAAAAAATTCCAAACGGAAGTTGCAAAATGTTTCAAAAAATTAAAAGTAATTTCCTAAAACTTTAAAAAGAAATGTACAGATTTTAAAGCAAAATTTTTCAATTTGTCAAGATTATAAAATTTTAGAAAAAATCAAGCGAGTTTAAGAGATATTTAGAAGTGCTTAAAAGATTTTGAAAAATTTGAAACAAAATGTAAAGCTTTGAAGATTTCAAACAAAAAATTCAGAAGTATTTTGAGAATTATAAAAGGTTGCAAGAGAATAAAATATTTAGGAACTTGTTTTTTAAAAATTCAGAACATCTACCGAAGACATGAGTTTGATAATTCAGTAAACAATAAAACTATATACCTCTAGAAAATGGATTCGTACTAAAAATATTTCATAATATTTTCTGGAGTTATTTAAAATTTAACAATTCAAATAAAAAGTGTAGAGTCAAGTTTATGAACTCTTCAACAATATACCATTAAGCCATTTCCCTTTCGGCGAGCCTCAAGGGGCAAGCGTGACACTACCCGATTCGGGTAGTGTTTCTAGGTGGATAGTTTCTTGTAGTAAATAACTACAAGTGTGGGCTCACCACACCCACGGCCGCCAACAGCAACGCAGTAGTATCAGACGGTCACCCATCCAAGTACTAACCGCGCCCAACACTGCTTAACTTCAGTGATCTAACGGGAACTGGTGTCTGACTTTTTATTTAAAGCAAAATGTGACTTTTTTTAAGTATTGAGAAAGGTTTCAAGAGAATAACAAATTTTTCTTAAAACATATGCAAAATTTTCAAATGAATTTTTATTTTGAAAAATGAATTATGAAAGAAATTTGAGAAAGATTTCAGGTTTTTTCTAATGATTTTTCAAATTTTCAGAAAGGAATGCAAAAGACTATAAAGCAAAAATTTTTGATTTTGCAATATTATAAAATTTTATAAAGGAATTGAGTGAGTTTAAGAGATATTTAGAAGTTTTTAAAAGAATTCAAAAAATGTTAAACCAAATGTAGATTGCTGAAGATTTCGAACAACAAATTTAGAAGTCATAACAATTCTGAGAGGTTTCAAGGGAATAAAAAAATTTGCTTAAAATCCCTATAAAAATTTTTTATGATTTTTTATTTTTAGAATTAATTTAAAGAGGATATATTGAACAATTTCAGGAGATTTTAATAACTTTCGAAAAATAATCTTTTAGATTCTTACGACTCAACATGGACAATTTTTATCAGAAAAAAACATGACTATTAAACGTGAAACACTTAAGTCAATGAATGTCATATTTCCTACTGAAACTGAAAAAAATCAGAAAACGAAGATAACATGTACATTAAGTACACGTGGATAGTTTTTTCAATATAATAAAAATGTTGGATTTTCCTTTTTTATAATATTCTCAAGTTTTGCAAATATTTAAAATTTGTATTAAAAATGCTATTATTATTATTATCGGAACGAATTTAATTGAACTACTTGTAATTTTTTACGCACTAATACATATATTTTTATGTGTATTTTATGTCCTATAATATAAAATGAAGGAATTTATTTGATTAATTCAAACTCAATATATTATAAACACAAAATATATTTTATTCAAATTTCGGAAAAATCGCTGTAAAGTTTTAAGATACAAAAATTAAGGCGGGAAAATTCAAAATTATTCAAATATTTTGTTGAAAACTTAAATATGCAATTGAAGATTTATCTATTTGGTTGAAAATGAACATTTTTGTTGAAATTTCTTATTTTTAGGTTAGCAATTCGACTACGTTGTAGGAAATTCATGGTTTTGGTTTAAAAATTTATCTCTTTCGATATAAATTAAATCTTTCTTGGTTACAAATACAACTTTATAGTTCTCTCTAAATTTGAATTAGTTACATTTTTTATCAATATCAATTGTGACTATTGATTCATCTTTTTTGGTAAAAAATTTAACTATTTTTTGAAAAAATTGGTTTGTTTGGAAATTTATCTCTCTAGACAGAAATTTAATTGTCTATAGTCAGAGAAAAATAAAAAATTAAAAAAAAAATGCAAAAGTCAGTGAATTTCTATAACTTTAAATAACTGTCAAGAAGAATATTTTTGAATTTTTAATTTGAAATTGTTGCATTCTATTTCTCAAAGATCCTAGGTTAAGTATACTACAATTTTGAGATTCTGGTCTTTCAGGGAAAATGAAAATTTAGTCAGCGAAAAATTAGGGAATTTTTAAAATGAAGTTTTGCAGTACCCCTGATATAATATTCTGGTTAGTAATTTATTTGCCTTGTATTTCTATTTTTTGCAGGTGCTTCCTCCTTTAAATTATCTTTTTAGTTATAAATTTTATTATTTGTTTTTGAAAATTTAACAATTTTGTCAAAAAGTCATCCTTTTTCGTTGAAAATTCAACTGTTTTCGTGAAAAATTTACTTTTTGTTTAAAATTCATATTTCGGTGTTGAAAAGTCAACTGAAAACTTTTTTGGATGAAACTTAAACTATTTTTTTGGAAATTTGTCTTTTTAATTAAAAAATTCATCTATTTTAGTAGAAATTGCATCTTTCTTAATGAAAAATGCAACTTTTTGGTTGAAAATTCCACAATTTTGTTTTAAAAAATCATCCTTTTTGGTTGAAAATTCAACTATTTTTGAAAATTTGTCTCCTTGATTTAAAAATTCATCTGTTTTCATAGAAATGTCATATGTCTTGGATAAAAATGCAACTGCTTGAATGAAAATTAATCTTCCATCCTTGAGGATTTAAATATTTTGTTTGAAAATTTTGGTTGAACCACTTTGTTAGGGAACAATTTTTTTTTTTTAATATTCATATTTTTAGCTGAAAATTCATCTCTTTGGTTAAAAGTTTAACTATTTTGTTGAAAATTGACCACTTCAATTGAAAATTCAACTACATGGGTGAAAGTTTAACTACATTGTTTTAAATTTATTTTTTGCATAAAGGTTTATATCTTTGATTGAAAATTCAACTATTTTGCTGAAAATTAATTATTTTTTGTGAAAATTTATATTTTCTGGTTGGAAATTCAATTTTTGTACAGAAAATTCGCCTTTTGGCTTGAAAGTGCAAGAATTTAGATTAACTTTTTTCATTCTTTCATGACTCAAAAATCATTATTCATTGAAAATTCGTCTTTTTGCTTTAAAATACATATTTCAAAATGAAATTTCATCTTTTTTGGTTGGAATAACAGCTATTACACTTTTTTGTTGGGAATTTATCTTTTTGGTGCAAGTAGTTTGTTAAAAAGTAATCTTTTATGGTAGAAAAGTATTTTGTTTTATTTGAAATAAATCAATTGGAAAATTTTAAATGTACATCTAAAATATTTTTTTATTCCGTTTATAAAAGATACTATGTTAAAAATATAACAAGATTAAAATGCTAGTATTTGAATATCAATCGTCAGAAAAAATGAAAAATTGGTCCAGAAAAAAATCAGGGAATTTTGAAAATTAAGTTTTCGAGGACGAGTTCGTCAACCAACTATTTTTGACCAACTTTTCTTAAAAGTTTTAAATTTTATATCGAACTAAGAATTATTATAATGCTAGTACTTTCTTGAATGTATGATTTCATTCAATTTTAAACAAAATGTGTATCGTTGAAAAGTTAAAAAAAAATTTAGAAGTCTTTCCAGGAACATGAAAGCTTTCAAGAGAATGAAAACATTTGCTTAAGATTTCTAGGGAAATTGTTAATGATTTTGTATTAAAAAGAATTAAATTCAAGAGGGTAATTCAAACGATTTCAAAAGATTTAAAAAACTTTCGAAAAATAATCTGTGAGAGTTGAGGTTTTTTTTAGTTTCGCAGGTTATTTCTTAAATTTTTGGAAAAATTCGAATCACTTTAAATCATATTTAGGATTTAAAAAGAATCAGAAAGAATATTAAATTTTGAAAGATTTCGAAAAAGTTAAAATAAGATTAGATTAGATATTAGATTTGTGTAAAATTTGACCCCCCCTCCCCCTGTTTTGGTCAAATATCCACGGTTTGAGGCCCCCTGAACCCAAAAAACCGGTTTTTACAAAATGTCTCTATCTGTCTGTTAGTCTGTCTGTAGATGTTTAGTTTGTTAGCACGATTACTTTCGAAAGAATTAACCTATTAGACTAGGCATTGGTATACTCTTCAAGTGTCCTAAAATGAAGGTCAAGTTCGTTAGCCAGCCATTTTGGATGAAAATTCAAAAAGTAAGCACATTTTGAAAATTTTTGAGAACACTTTTTTTCAATATTTGAAAATTCTATGGACGGATATTATTAGTACTAAAAAAGGCGAACCAAATATTTATATGACTTTTTTGATAGAAGGAAAATGACCGGAGTTATAGCATTTACAAAGTTCCAGAAAACAAACGAAAATAAAAATTTTAAGCCAAAAAACGCACGATATGAAGAAAAGTCAAAGAAAGAAACAGGTTTATTTTTAAACATCCTACAATATTGTTACAAGACTTTTTTCAATTTTCTGGAAAAATCGAAAATTCAAATTTTTATCGCACAAAAAAATAATGAAAAATCAAAAATTCCATTTTACGATCAAGCTATACAAGATACGAAAAAAGATGAATCGACAAAAATTGTGCACTAAAAAAAGATCAACTTTGTTATTAATCACTATTTGATGGGATGCGTAGTTTTTCTTTTATTTATAAAAAACTGATTTAAGAATAAAATAAATTAAATTCTTGGGCAAACGACACAAACCACGAAAAAAATTAACAGATATTATATTATAATATTTTTAAATGAAATATTAAGCGTTAATGTGTGGATGAGAATGTGTTCCTTAACAAATTATGTGTGCTATTATGTGCTCCTCTTTAACAAATTTAATAATCACTTCATATGTAGAGGTATTTTGATAATTTTATAATATTTGCAAATAAACTTATTCTTTTCATCTAAGTCGAACACGAAGTGCAAAAACATAGATAAACCGAGTGTAAAGCGCGAGGTGAATACATCCGAGCGCCCTAGGCGCGCTCAAATTTGCGAGCGAGGCTAGCCGCGCGCGATGAGAATGTGCTTGCGAAGCGGACAGATTTTTTTTGAAAAATTTCGAACCGCTACTAAAGTCGTGAGTTTTATATTTCAGTAAACAATAAAACTATGTACAATTGAAAAATATACGAGAACTAAAAAAATATTTTTCAATATCTTTCGCCTTCATTAAAAAGTTAACAATTCAAATAAATAAAACTTTAATAACTTCTTTACAAAAAAATCCGAACCTTCACTAAAATCGTTTTTGGACTTCTTTTAATGACCTCTGGTTTGGACGGAAAATATAATATTTTATTTTTTATAGCGTGCGGATTATATAAAATATAATTTTTTATTATTTTATAGCGTGCGGAGTAAATCAAATAAAATTGAAATTTTCAGCTTTTTGAAAGCGTTATCAGATTAAAGAAGACTGTACATTTTATCAAAAACCGTTAAGAAGTGAATTTGTAGATTGTTTTGAAATAAATAATTTTCCAAGTAAAAATTGTTTTGTTTCTTCAATAGTTTTTCTGGGAAATTAAATTTGTTATTATTATTTTAAATTCGTCATCACGATTGGAACAAAAAATATTTTTCTTCCCAAAAAATGGCCTACAGTAAATTTGTACATCTTTCTGGGATGAGAAATTTTTCTTTTCAACATTTATTTCGTATCTCGTATAGCTTTGCTGGAAAATGAAATTTCTTACTTTTAAAATAACTTTTTCGATGTAAAAAACAAAACTGTTGATCAATAATCGCTGGTTACGAAATGGCTACGTTGAAGTGTGTTTTCTTTTATCAGTGGTTCAAAAACAGAAACAATCAGGAAATTTTGTTCTTCAGACCATTATGCTAAAGATTTTACTTTAGTTCGATATTTTTCAGGAATGGTTCAAATTTAAAAAAGGTTTCGGGAAATGACTGTTAGGAGTTCAACTGAATCGTGCGGCACTGCGTTTGTAGGAAAAATGACTGCACGGAGAAAAATGGATGGTCAAAGTTAGAGGGTCAAAATTTAGAGAGTCAGTCCGTTCTTCTAGATGGTCTGAAGAGCCTTTCAGAATTTTTTCGACATATACATAGATAGAGACTCTCATTTTATGGCCAGTCTAAGTGTTGTAAGAAGGTCAGACTCACTATCAGGGATAATCGAAGTATCCTTTCGGGTTGGTCAATACGATCATCTTGTTTTCACTCATTTCGACCATCCACGGAAGAGCAAATGACTCATCATGGAGGGCCAACCTGAATAGTTACCGTTGGCGTGTTTATTTAAAATGAATAAATGTGTAAGTCAAATGTTCAAAACAAATAATAAATGTAAAGTACATAAGAATATTAGGAATTGTTGTAAATTCATATTTGAGATAAAAAATATATTCCTTTCTTTAAAATTAAAATCTATCATTTATTTTTAAGGAAAAAATCTAATAAATAATTTAAATTTTACTTTACAAGTCCTTCTTGTGAGCAAAGAATTATTTTTAATAACTTTACTCTTATTATTTGCTGTTTAAAGTTGCTTTTCACATTTAATCATTTCAAATAAGCGCGCCAACCTCAACCAATCCGGTTGTCGACGCGATGGATGCAGTGTGAAAGGGTGAAAGGATACGAGAGTTGGGAGCACAGCACCGTGGTTCAAAGCAATTTCGGAGTGAGTGAATGTCATTGAGACGGTCAGCGTCACATTTGCTGTTTATTGAACATGATTGAAAGTGAATTAAGTTTATTCTTTTGAATTTTCAACGTCAAATTTGATGCTTCCAAGGGATTTATGATAAAGGCATTAATTGCTGATGCAGAAAGTAACGAGATGTGGGATATTGGTTTCTGAATTCACTTCAATGTTTAAAATCTTACAATTCAGTGTGACACCGTGTCGTGTCCTTAGCATTTCGTGCTCCAAAAAATATATTGTCAATGTGCACTGTTTTTGCATATCAAATTATGTCTCATACAGATCACTCTCCACAAAGAATGAAAAATGCTTTCAGAATTCATGTATTTCATATAAATTTTCAGGTTTTATAGGTTCCACCTAATTTTATAATTTCCAGTCTCTTATAAGAGAGAGACTGGAATAAGTAGGAAAAGGACAACAAATATAGAAAATGTAGGATAATCAAATCGACCCCCTAAGATGGCCAAGTCGACTGTCCGAGGAGATCTAGTCGACTATCTGATATGACTAAATCGACCCTCTATGATGAGTGATTCGATCCTTTATAATGATTAATTCCGCCATCTCTGATGAGCGGTTCGACTCTCTATGACGCTTGAGTCGGCCGTCGTAGATGACCAAGTCGACACTCTGAGATGATCGATTTGAACCTCTTGTTTCAACCTTCTAGAGATAGTCGCTTTAGCCATCTTCAAGGGCTGTCCTATAGTTGACCCTGCAATATAGTCTGTCTGCACATCTAGATGGCCAAAATGACCTTCCATTTTTCTCCGTGTGGTGATGCTTGGTGGAATGATGAAATCCGTGAGAACAGTAATGTGAGAATACTAATTATATAGAGCAAGGATAAAATTCAAACGAAGGAAGAGAAGGAAATGAAAAAAGCTTTCAAAGGAAATAAGAAATTATTTTATTCGCAAGTGCACAAGGAAAACAAGAAAGAAAGTAGTAGTACAGAGTTAGTCGGAATTAGGAATAGCAAGGGTGAAATAGTACATAATGCGGATGAAGTGAAAGACGGTCATAGGGACCATAACATGAAATTATTGGGAGATGTAGCTGTGAAGCAGCATAACTGCGGCATAGAAGACGATAGATACGTCGGAAACCCCGGTTGAAAGATTTAGTGTTTTTGAAGTTAGGGATAGCATTAAGAACTCAAACAATGTTAAGGCTGCTATTATGGATGGCATTCAAGCTGAAATGCTTAAATACGGTGGCAAATATATACCTCACAGGCTGTGCTAGTTATTATATTTATTATGAACTTAATGGTATAATAATAATGAAGATGGGGAAAGTTCCAGATGACTGGAAAAAGGCGATCATCGCCCCCATATACAAAAGAAATAGAGATAAAAGCAATTTAAATAATTCTAATAGGATCATGAAAGTAACAGAAGAAAAGATCTGGAAAGTCCGATATAGATTTATGCCAGGAAGATCATGTGCGGATCAAATATTTGGTTTCTAGGAAAAGCGTTTTATAAGGTAGATAGAGGTAAGCTTTGGGAAGTCCTTAAAAAGTACGCAGTCAATGGATGGCTCCTACAAGCAATAAAATCAATATATACAGGTAGTAAAGCGAGTGTAAGAGTAAATGTGTAACTGAGTGACTGGTTTAAAATTATGCAAAGTTAAAATTAATTAAATTACACAAGGATGCGTTATGTCCTCTTGGCTGTTTATTATATTCATGGACAAGTGTATGAAAATGGCGCTCCTGGACGAAGAAGATGTGGATCTTGGGATAGTGAAGGTGCGTGGGTTAGAGTTTGCATATTATAAGGTTGTGTTGCGGAAATAACGTGTTATTCAAATAAACAAAATATAAATTCTATATTATTCTGAAAATGTATACCCCCACCCCCCTTATACTGCCTCGTGCAATTCTGTTCCTCACTTTTCTTATATATACTCCCTGATCCCAGGTTAGAACCTGATCTACAACCTGGCTAGTCTGATTTATTCGGGGATGGCATATTGGATAAGAAATTAGATAAATAAATTAAAAACAACGAGCTCTGTTTAAAAATGGTTATACGTATTTTTATTTGACGTTACAAAAGCTTCTTCCTCCCGTATTTCACGTCATTTGACTCATAATTTTCATTTTGATTTCTTTCATAGTATTTTCGATAAATAAGACAAAAATGACAAGTCCTATCAAAAAATGGTTGAAGGAAAAAAAATTGTTTCTCAGGTGGTGAAAGAAGAGGAGTACAATCCCTTTTTGCCCTCCTAAATATTATCCTGCGATCGCTGTGGTCAACATTTTTTTAAATTTCTTCTCTCTTCAGAAGAGAAAAATATGCCAAAAGAGGAAATTGAAATCCAGCAGAGTATGTTGGAAGAAAATAGATAAAGTTCATTTTAATATCCTCATAAACATATTTTGAATGGATTTGACTTACCTGCACATAAACATGATATCAAGAAAGCAATAAAATTGTTATGTTTTATTCTTTTCTACGGAAAATTTTTATATTTATTTTATAGGCCATTAGGAATAGGAAAAAGTCGACAACTATATATACTGAAAAACGCCGTACAATAGAATTTTTAAAAATTATCTGATCAAAACATATTTTTGCAAAGCGAGAAATTAATGAAAATATTGAAACTAAGAAATTAGTTAAAATTCAAAATGTTCACAATACCGTTCAAAAATCTGAGACTTTCCGATTTTCTTTTATTGATATAAATTAAAAGTTCTTATAATTTGGTAAACAAAAGTTTTTATTAAATATTTTTTTAATTTTGTATTCAGATTGAAATGAAAATTACCTACTGAAATAATGACATTTTTAAATGGTCTTGAAATTATTCTGTGAAAGGAGATATTTAACGTGAATTCACAAGATCCTACCGCCGACGTTGCTCAAACTTTTTATTGACTCATTCTAAAATGTTCAAATGACTTTGACTATATATTTTCAAATTGATGTATGAATTACAAAGAAAAGCTTTCATTCTTGAAAAAGATTTTATAAGAAAGAAGAAAATATGTAAGCAATTTTGTTTCATGATAAAATCGATTTTAAGGTAAGTTTTTTATTTTTTATTGATTTCTCAAATTTTTGGGAATGATTCGATTCAGTTTAGAAGATACTAGGAATTTTAGGAGTTTTGAGAGACTAAAAATATTTTGAAACTGAAAGATTTCCGAAAACTTATCGAATATTTTTTAATTTCTTCAAAGCTTCTAAATGTCATAAGTATCTTTCAAAGGACTCGCATTTTTCATAAAATTTGGTAAAATTCTGTAACATAAAAAAACTTTCTTGAAAATTTTCGAGTTACTTTTTCTAGTGAAATAATTTTTATATTTTGCTCCGTATTTTGCCAAAGAATATATTTAAAAAATATTGTGGAAAAAGAAAAAAAAAAGTTTAAAAAGATCAGTGCATTCAATACAATCCGTCAAATCAAAGTTTGCTAAGTAATTCTAAAAGATATGTAATTCTTAAAAATAAATTGATAAAAAGATAGAAATTTTGATAATGTTTTAAAAGGAAAAACAATGAAAGCTGGGCAAAATTATTATTATTGAAAATAAGAAATAGAACATCTCGCCAAGTTTGCATGCTTTTCCCCTTTCAATGCATTTTTAAAATTGTTTTCATTTTATCAATGTAATAAATTGAAAAATGTGGCTCTTCTCATTGGAGTTTTTAACGCTACTGTTATCTGCTCTCCAGGTGAAAGTTTATAAGGTCAAGAACGTAACAGCAAGAAAAATTATTTACTTGGCGGAATTGTTTGCATCGTAGATATTTTCGGTGATATTAACTATTTATCGATACTTCCAGCAAGTACAAAATAATAAATCACTTTGAACTTATTTAAAAAAAATCCCGAACCTCTACCGAAGTCATGAGTTTGATAATTTAGTAAAAATAAAACTATATGCCATTCAAAACTGCGCGCACTAAAGTATAATTTTTAATATCTTCCGTCCTTATTGCAAAATTAAAAATTCAAATAAAAATGAAATTTACGCAAACTCGTTTTTGAAAGAAGATTCCAGAATAATTAAAAATTTGAAACAATTACAAATGATGTAAAGCAGAATGTCAATTTTGTTGAGGATTCAGGAAGGTTTCTAGAAAATAACAAATTTTTCATAAGATCCATGGAAAAATTTTAAATAATTTTTTATTTTGTGAAACAATTTCTGAGAGAAATTAAATTTTTTTTTTAATTTTAAATGATTATAAAAAATTTAAAAAAGGAATGTGGAAGACTAGAGACTATAAAACAAAAATTTTCAATTGTTCAAGGTTATAAAATTTTATAGGAAAATCGACTAAGTTCAAGAGATATATGGGAGTTTTTTAAATCTTCCTGCGTTTAAATCCAATAAAAATCGTTCCGCGGGCCCTGCCTGTTTACGTTCGGACGATCTGGAAATAGGATCAAGGCCAAATCAAGCCATGCCCGAAACCGTTCTTAATTCCAAATTCCAGTGTATTTTTATTTAGTTGTTAAAATCGTGACGTTTCGATTTTTGAATTAAACCATTTTCAGGCATTGATGTTGGTACCGTTGTTGTTGTAGCTGGTGTAATTTGAGTCTTCTGCCACTGTTAAAAATAGAAAAAGAGTTTCTTGGCATGCGTATAAATTCAACAGAAATGGTTCATGCGATCCTGAATATTTATGTTTAGATTACCTGGACTTAGGATCACGGCCTCTGCAAGTCATGCCCAAAATTGTTCTTAATTCCAGGTTCCAGTGTAGTAGCATAAAATAGTTATGCAATTTTTAGAACATTACATTGACGGATTAACTATTTTTGTTATCTGATATACAGATTAAAAAAATCTCTAAAAAAAAATATAGTACAATCTCGTGGAATCCTTTAGAATATTTTAAGAGATACCCAAAAAGCATTGAAATCATTTGAAATCCTTACAGAAAACCCGGAAATTTGTTGTTGAGATTCTTTAAGAATTGCTGGAAAACTCGTCAATCTTTTTAAACCTCTTTAAATGCATAGCAATCCACTAAAAACTTATCATTTCTTTTGAAATCCGTTAGAAGCCAGAAAATCTGGTGAAACCTCTGAAAACCCTGAAATCCCTTTAAAATCCCGTAAAATACACAACATCCGATAAAACCCTCTAAAATCCCTTGAAAACACATTCCCAACACGATATTGAAAAAAAAGGATCAATGTACATTAAATGCACGTGCTTATTTTCTCAATAAAAATAAAAAATGTTACATTTCCCTTAAATTCCATAATATTCACAAGTTTTACAAATAATTTCAGATTTTAATTGAAAATGCTGTCAAAACGAATTCAATTGAACTATTTTTCATTTTTTTAGTAACTTAACAATGTTTCATGTGACACTGAATTTTATATTTAATAATATATTATTTATATATATTATATTTTTCCCTTTTTTGAAGAATTCTTATTTTTTCCCTGTTTTCAAGAAATTTCCACTTTTTCTCGCTTTTTTGCTTAAATTTGAACAGAAATATTAGAATCCAATACGAAAATCAAACAACTGTTGGATGAAACTTAATTTTTCGGGTTCAAAATTTAAATGTTCTGTTGAAAATTTGTTTCATTTTTGGCTGAAAATTAATTTTTCAACTAAATATTTGACTATTCTATTTTTGGTTAAAACATTATCATTTTTTATTAAAAATTTAACTATTTGGTTGAAAATGTATCTGTTTTAGTTGAAAAATTAACTATTCGGTAGGAAATAAATCTTTTCCAGTTAAAAATTAAAGTAACTGGATGAAAATTCAGTTATTTTGTGGATAATTCGTATTTTTTTGGTGAAAAATGATTCTTAGTGTTAAAAAATGAACTTTTTTGTTAAACATTTAACCATTTGGTTGAATATTGAACTATTTTCTTTAAAAAACAGTTTTTCAAGATTCATAATTTTAGTTGAAAATTCATCTCTTTAGTTGAAAATGTAACTATTTTGCTGAAAATTCATATATTTTTGTTAAGATTGAATTTTGTTTGCCGAAATAACATTTAATTTATATGTTTTGTTAAAAATTCGTCTAATTGGGTAGTAATAAAATTAATATTCCATTTTTTTTTTAAAATTGATATTCCTAATGGAAAATTGATTTTCTCTATTTAAAAATTCATGTATTTTGTTGAAAATTCGACTTTTTTGTCGAATTCAACTATTTTTTAATTCAAACTAACATCTTTTTTGGTTCAGATATTTTTGTTTAAAATTCCATTATTTGGTCGTAAATTAAACTTTTCGTAAAGAATTCATACTTTCGGGTTGAAAATTCAACTTTTTAGTCGAAAATTTATCTCTTTCACTGCAAATCTACTTTTTTGTTGGAAATGTATATCTTTGGTTGATAATTCAACTATTTTGTTAGAAAATAAAAACCATTTATTTGAAAATTTAACTATTATGTAGAAAATTCGTGCATTTTGTTGAAAATTCATGTATCTAGTTAATTTGCTGATGTTAAACATTGCGATCTACTGGTCAAATAATTTTTCTGGTGAAACGAGAAAAATTATTTGACCAGTAGATCGCAATGTTTGCTTATCATTGCTTATTCTGGCGCCAATAAATAGTTTGGATGAAAAAACACATATTTCAAAATACTTTTGCAAAAAAAAATGGTTTCCATCAAAAGTGACCTTAATAGAGAGAATAACCCATATGTATGTTTTCCAACTTTTAATCTTCGTGAGTTTTTAGACTGAACTATCTTATCATGAGAAAACGTATTATCATGAGAAAGAATCTCTTATCACCAGACGAGAAGAACGACACATTTACTCGATCTAACACAAAATATAGTTATGTTCGCTATCATGGGGTATTTGTAAAATGACTATTATTTTTTCAGGAATTTTTAATTATTTATTTTCAAATACATCGTCTTTAGAAATATACAATAATTGTGGTTAAACACTTATTATATTATACCCATTTGTAGATTACTCTGGTTAACAAGTCAGCATGGAGAAAATCCGTTGTCCTGTATCGCAGCAGTTGCTGCAGAACGGCAACGACACTTATTCCTCGCATCTGAAAGTAAAAATATGTCTCATTATTGAATACCAGTATTGAGAACTATTATTTCCAATTTTCTTGAATTGTGATAATCTTATTTTGATTCAAGAAACCCCTACTAAAAAAAGTCAGGAATCATCACAAATTGTCAGAAGTTCTGACATCCTATCAGTCAGCTCATCGGCTAGGACCGCAGCACAGTGGGGAAAAAATGACTTTTTTGGTTCAAAATAACGTACAGCCCACAAATATTGACCGATTTGGACAAAAAATTGCAAAAAAGCTGATAAGATTTCTAAGAGAGTTGTCGAGTCTGATTTTTAAATTAGGCTTTGAATTTGTTTATAAATAAACAAATATGACGAAAAAAATTGCAATTTTTTTATTTGACGTTACCGGTGCTCGTCACAATCAGAAAAATTGTTGAAATCGCCTAAGCTTCATAGAGTAACATTAGTGAAAGATGTTCCAATATTATATATTAAACAAACAGAAATTTTATAAACAAATAATAATAATAATAATGAATCTTTATTGAGTTCGTAACAAGAAGGATATATACATGGCAGTCAGAGTTAACATGCTTACAAACCTAACCCTGAATTATTTGTTGAAAGAATGTTTTCTACGATTTTCCATAATTTTCCTTTTTTTTAAGTTATATTGCAATAAATTCCGTTAAAAACAATATAATGATGAAGAAATTTCTTTTTGAGATTATTATTGTTAACGTTGTAAACAAATTTAATAAACAAATGCATTAATCAGGCATTTTCGACAGAAAAATTCGTTCTTTTTTATGCGGATGGTTTTAATAAGGAACTTTATGATAATTTCAGCAAAATTCATAATTTGTTAATTAATCTAATGATTTTTTTAAACAAATTTAATAAACACATGCATTATTCAGGCATTTTTCAATAGAAAAATTCGTTTTTTCGATGTCAACTTTTTAAATTAGGAACTTCATGATAATTTCAGAAAAATCCATAATTTTTTGATCAATTTTTTTATTTTTTAAGCAAATTTAATAAACAAATGGATTATTACGGCATCTATCGACGGAAGAATTCTTGTTTGTCGATGTTACATTTTTTAATTGGTATCTTCATAATAAATTCAGCAAAATTCATGATTAATTGATAAATTTTATGATTCTTTAAAACAAATTTAACAAACAAATGCATTGATCGGGCATCTGTCGACGGAGAAATTCGTTTTTTCCGATGTCAGTCTTTTTAATTGAAAACCTCATGATAATTTCAGAGAAATTCATAATTGGTTGATAAATTTTATAATTTTTTGAAAACAAATTTAATTAAAAATTAATTTTTTTTAGGCATCTGTCGATGGAAAAATGTTTTTTTTTCGATGTCAGTCTTTTTAATCGGGAAATTAATGAGAATTTCATTAACACTCATACTTAGTTGATGAATTTTATGTTTCAAACAAATTCAATAAACATATATATTATTTGAGTATTTGTGGACGAAAAAGTTTTTTTTTTTTCAATCTCAGTCCTTTCAGTTTAAGTTTCTCAGAATTTTCTTGACGACAGATGCCTCAATAATGCATTTGTTCATTAAATTGGTTTAAAAAATCATAAAATCGATCAAAAAATTATGAATTTTGCTGAAATTATAATGAAGTTCCGAATTAAAAAAGTTGACATTCGAAAAAACGAATTTTTTTGTCGACAAATGCCTGATTTATGAATTTTTTAATTATATTTTTCAAAAAAAATCATAAAATTCATCAACTAATTATAAATGTTGCTAAAATTGTCATGAAGTTCTCAACTGAAATGATTGGTATTGAAAAAAACGAATTTTTAAGTCCACAAATGCCCGAATAATGCATTTGTTTATCGAATTTGCTTAAAAAAATCATGAGATTATTCGAAAAACTATGAATTTTGCTAAAATTATCATAAAGTTCTTAATTAAAAAAATTGAAATCGAAAAAAACAAATTTTTCTGTCGAAAAATGCCTGAATAATGCATTTGTTCGTATAATTTGTTTATAATATGGACAATTATAATCTTGAGAGAAAATTTTCTACTATAATATAGTTTCCATTCAAATTTCTTGCAATATATCTTAAAAAAACATAAAATTATGGGAACTCGTAGAAAAAAACATTCTTTCAAGAAATAATTTGTTTATAAAAACTTTTTTATTTATTATATAATATTGGAACATCTATAACTAATTTTACTCTATGAAACTCAGGTGAATTCAACAATTTTTCTGGAACGTCGAATAGAAAAAATTACAATTTTTTCGTCATATTTGTTTATTTATAAAAAAATTGAAAGCCTAATTGAAGAATCGGCCTTGACAACTCTCTTGGAAATCTCAGCAGGGTTTTTATCAAATTTTTTGGTGAAAATCGATCAATATTTGTGGAATTTACGTTATCTTAAACCGAAAAAGTCATTTTTGCGAAATATTTTAACAATGTTTGATAAAATTTGTGAAATTATTGAAATCTTTGTGAAATGTTTGAAAAATAATTGAAGTCTTTGTGAAATCTTATTAATCTATCCGAAATCTGTGCTAAATATTTGAAATCTTTGCGAAATATTTGAAATCTTTGTGAAATCTTTGCAATCTTTATGAAATCTTTCTGATATCTTTGAAAATCTTTGCAAAATATTTGAAATATTTTTGAAATATTTGGTAATATTCGTAAAATTATTGAAATCTTTAGGAAATCATTGAAGTCTTTGTGAAATCTTTTTAATCTATCCTAAATCTTTGCGAAACCCGTAAAATCTTCATAAAAGCTTTGGGACATATTTCTGAAATCTTTGGAAATCTTCGCGAAAATTTGAAATATTTTTTTAATACCTGATAATATTTATGAAATTATTGAAATCTTTGTGAGATATTTTGGAAATCATTGGAATCTTTGTGTATTCTTTGAAATCTATCTGAAATTTTCATGAAATATTTTGAATCTATCCGAAATCTTTGCGAAATATTTTAAATCTTTCTGATATCTTTGGAAATCTTTGCAAAATATATGAAATATTTTTGGAATATTTTTGGAATATTTGCTAATATTTATGAAATTATCGACATCTTTTGGAAATCATTAAAGTCTTTGTAACATCTTTTTAATCTATCTTAAATCTTTGCAAAATATTTAAAAATCTTTGAGAAATCATTTAAATCTTTGTGCACTCTTGGAAATCTATCTGAAATCTTTGAGAAATATTTTTAATTGTTGTGAAATCTTGGGGCTATCATTAAAATCTTTGTGAAATTTTTCTCAAATCTTTGGAAATCTTTTGCGAAATATTTGAAACATTTTTTAAATGTTCGATAATATTTGTGACATTGAAATCTTTGTGAAATCTTGGGACAATCACTGGAATCTTCGTGAAATTTTTTTCAAATCTTTGGAAATCTTTTGCGAAATATCTGAAATATTTTTTTAATGTTTGATAATATTTGTGACATTGAAATCTTTATGAAATCTTGGGGCAATCACTGGAATCTTCGTGAAATTTTTCTCAAATCTTGGGAAATCTTTTGCGAAATATTTGAAATATTTAAAAATTTTCTGATAATATTTGTGATATTATTGAAGTCTTTGTGAAATCTTTTTAACCTTTCCGAAATCTTTACGAAATATTTGAAATCTTGGAGAAATCGTTGTAATTTTGTAATCTTTCTGAAATAGTTTTGAAATATTTGGTAATATATTTGTGAAATTATTGAAATTCTTGGTGTATCATTGAAATCTTTGAAATATGTCTAAAACCTTTGCGAAATATTTTTAATCTTTGTGAAATCTTGGGGAAATCATTCAAATCTTCGTGAAATTTTTCTGAAATTTTTGGCAATCTTTGCGAAATATTTTAACAATGTTCGATAACGTTTGTGGAATTATTGAAATCTTTATAAAATCTTTGAAAAATTATTGAAGTCTTTGTGAAATCTTATAAATCTGTCCGAAATCTGTGCTAAATATTTGAAATCTTTGCGAAATATTTGAAATCTTTGCAATTTTTGTGAAATTTTTCTGATATCTTTGAAAATCTTTGCAAGATATTTGAAATATTTGTTAATATTTGTAAAACTATTGAAATCTTTAGGAAATCATTGAAGTCTTTGTAAAATCTTTTTAATCTATCTGAAATCTTAGCGAAATATTTGAAATCTTTTTAAAATCATTGAAATCTTGGAAAAATCGTTGTAATTATGTAATCTTTCTGCAATATTTTTTAAATATTTGGTAATATATTTGTGAAATTATTGAAATCCTTGGTAAATCATTGAAATCTTTGTGCAATCATGAAATCTATCTAAAATCTTCGCGAAATATTTTTAATCTTTATGAAATCTTGGGGAAATTATTGAAATCTTCATGAAATTTTGTTGACATCTTTGGAAATCTTTGCGAAATATTTAAAAAATATTTGATAATATTTTTGAAATTATTGAAATCTTTTTGAAATCTTTGAAAAATCATTGAATTCTTTGTGAAATCTTATAAATTTATCTGAAATCTGTGCTAAATATTTGAAATCTTTGCGAAATCTTTGTAAAATATTTGCAATATTTAAGAACTCTTTCTTATATCTTTGAAAATATTTGCAAAATATTCGAAATATTTGGTAATATTTGTGAAATTATTGAAAAAATTAGGAAATCATTGAAGTCTTTGTGAAATCTTTTCAATCTATCTGAAATCTTTGCGAAACTTTCAGAATCTTCATGAAATCTTTGAAACATCATTAAAATCTTGGTGCAATCTTTGAAATCTATCTAAAATCATTGCGAAATATTTGAAATCTTTATTAAATGAATCAAATCTTTCTGAAGTCTTTGGAAATCTTTGTGAAATATTTGAAATATTTTTTAAATATCTGATAAAATTTCTGAAATTATTAAAATCTTCGTGAAATCTTTTGGAAATCATTCAAATCTTTGTGCACTCTTGGAAATCTATTTGAAATCTTTGAGAAATATTTTTAATTATTGTGAAATCTTGGGGCAATCATTGAAATCTTCGTAAAATTTTTCTCATATCTTTGGAAATCTTTTGCGAAATGTTTGAAATATTTGAAAAATGTTTGATAATATTTGTGATATTATTGAAATCTTAGTGAAATCTTGGGGCAATCATTGAAATCTTCGTGAAATTTTTCTCAAATCTTTGGAAATCTTTTGCGAAATATTTGAAATATTTTTCAAATGTTTGATAATATTTGTGATATTATTTCAATCTTTGTGAAATCTTTGAAAAATCATTGAAGTCTTTGGGAAATCCCATAAATCTATCCGAAATCTGTACTAAATATTTGAAATCTTTGTGAAATCATAAAAAACTTTGTGAAATTTGTGAAATCTTTGGAAAGTCATTGAAATCTTTGTGAAATCTTTGGCAATATGAATTTTATACCTGTATTTATTGTTTGTTATTATTTACTATTTTTTTATTTATTATTTATGATTCATGTGAAATTGCTACATAGTATAATATTATTATACTATTTAAAAATTGTGCCATTTAATATTATAAGTCTAGCACCCAGAAAAAAAGGCTCCGCCGCTTTTGATGTAATTTGTATATTTTGCCAAAGAATGATGAAAAAGAATTTCGTATTTGAAGTATTCATTAATAATTTCTTTACTTACTACAATCACCCTTGCAACACTTGATAGTTTTACTACAGCTACCACCAAGCACAGGTCCATTGCATTGGTCTGTACGTTCACCAGTTCCCATGAGGAAAGATACGCATAGAAGAATTAAAAAGGTGATGATAAAAAGCCTCATTTTAATCGAGAACATACTAACTCTTTTGCTTCCGTCGCGGCTTATATAGAGACTCTCCCACCGATGATTATGCATGAAAATGGCCGCACATTTTTAACCCAACATAGACAGAATCAGGAAAAAACAATCTTGAGGAAACGTGAATAGACATGAAACTAGTACGTCTATGTATGTCACATTTCCTAAATTGAGGGCGAGAAGCGAATAAACAGGCTACATAAGGTAAAGGTACCCATCATGAAACATGTCCCAATTATGAAACAGTTTGACAAATAATTCGATTTATAAATAATTTAAAAGTATATTTTCGAGTTCAAATTAGTATATTAATAAGTATGAAAGTTAGGCTTTTCATCTATATAAAAAGCAAGTATGGTTCTAAAGTTTCAAACAGAAAAAAATAATTTCAATTATGTAAGCTTTGTAATGGTAACATTTTCCAAAATTTTTTAATTCATTTAATTGAACCTTCCCCAATTTAAAAATGTCTAATACAATGTTCTAAGCAATTGTCGGGATGTGTGTGTGTGCGTGTGTGGATGTGTGTGTGTGGATGTGTGGATGCGTGTGTGGATGTGTGGATGTATGTGTGGATATCACGCTTTTTTGTGAACACGATAACTTGAAAACGTTGGCAGATAAATTGATGGGAGGGCTTATTTTCCCGACTAATATCTTGAAACTGACCGAAGGATTTCTAAAAATATTTGTTGCATTTTTTCTGAGCACTTAATAATATTTGATTATAATATTAATAAATAATAATTCATTGACATAATTTAAAGTTGATGCAAGAATGTAAAAGATTCCTTGGTTCGAGACGAATCGATTGACCTATACTATTAATATATTTTATTGAAGCGTAGGGAAGTTATGGTAATTCATATATTTTAAAAATCGGTTTTTTATAGTGAAACTTTTTTTCATTGACATAATGCAAAGTTGATGCGAAAATATAAAAGATTCCTTGGATCGATACGAATCGATTGACCTATAATAATAATACATTTTATTGAAGATTAAGGAAGCTATGTTAATGCATAATATTTGAAAATACGATTTTTATAGTGAAACTTTTTTCTTCAATATGATTGAAATTTGTTGCAAGAATATAAAAGATTCCTTGCTTCGAGACGAATCGATTGACCTATGATATTAATATATTTTATTAAAGCGTAGGGAAGTTATGGTAATTTATATATTTTGAAAATCGGTTTTTTATAGTAAAACTTTTTTAATTAATATAATTCAAAGTTGATGCAAAAACAGAAAATATGTGTTGATTCGAGGCGAATCGATTGACCTATAATATTAATACATTTTATTAAAGAGTAAGGAAGCTATGGTAATCCATAATATTTGAAAATACGGTTTTTCAGAGTAAAACTTTTTTCTTCAATATAATTCAAAGTTGATGCAAGAATATAAAAGATTCCTTGATTCGAGACGAATCGATTGACCTACAATATTAATAAATTTTATTAAAGAGTAGGGAAGTTATGGTAATTTATATATTTTTGAAATCGATTTTTATACTAAAAATGTTCTAATTCTCATATTTTAAAGTTGATGCGAGAATAGAAAAGTTGTGTTGATTCAAGACGAATCGATTGATCTATAGCATTGATACATTTTATGAAAGAGTAAGGAAGCTATGGTTATGCATAATATTTGAAGACACGGTTTTTTATAGTAAAACTTTTTTCACTAACATAATTTACAATTGATGCAAGAACGGAAAAGATTCCTTGATTCGAGGCAAATCGATTGACCTATAATATCAATATATTTTATTAAAGCGTAGGGAAGTTATGGTAATTTATATATTTTGAAAATCGGTTTTTTATAGTAAAACTTTTTTCATTAACATAATTCGAAGTTGATGCAAAAACAGAAAAAATGTGTTGATTCGAGACAAAACTCTTCGAGGTAAAACTTTTTTCTTTAATATAATTCAAAGTTGATGCAAGAATATAAAAGATTCCTTGGTTCGAGACGAATCGATTGATCTATAGCATTGACACATTTTATTGAAGAGTAAGGAAGCTATGGTTATGCATAATATTTGAAGATGCGGTTTTTTATAGTAAAACTTTTTTCACTAACATAATTTACAATTGATACAAGAACGGAAAAGATTCATTGATTCGAGGAAAATCGATTGATCTATAATATTAATACACTTTATTGAAGATTAAGGAAGTTATGCTCATTTATAATATATGAATCATCTGTTTCTAACAGAAAAACTTTTTTCATCGACATAATTCAAAGTTGACGACGCATGAATAGAAAAGATTTTTTGATCATAAATTTTCAAATAGAATAATTCTGACAATTTAAAAAAAAAATCATAAAGCTGGCAAAGGGATAGGGTGCGACAGAACTTTTCCTTTCCCTTTTCCAGCTCGAAAAATTATCATTTCGAATTCAAAATTTTATTTGTCTGATTTGTCTTTATATTTCAAAAATTGTTTGTATTATTTTGTAATTTTGCATTTTTTGTAAATTTCTATTTTTAAATCGATCAAAATAAAGACTTTGGTTTGTCTATTATTGAAAAAAATAACTAATACTTCCTTTATGAGAAAGCAAATACATTTGCTAACGGGAAGCAAAGTGCTCGTGAAATGAGCACCATATAATTATAAATACAAACAAAGTGGAAACACTCGAGATCGAATTCACAGCTATTTATAATATATGCATAATTTATTTCATTTATAAGGCTACAAGGAGATTATATAATATATTATTATATTATAAAAAATAAATATACGTAAATCGTTACTCTTTTTATTTTAATATAGCAAATGTGCTTTTTCGTAGCTGATTTGTACATTCTCATCCTAATGAGAAGGTATTGGTTTTATGTAAAATTTGACTCAGTCGGTTTTCATCAAATCTCCACGTTTTAAGACCCGATGAGTCAGAAAAATGATTTTTACGAATTTGTCAGTATGTCTGTCTGTAGTCTGTAGGCACGATAACTTTCGAAAAATCATAAGATTCGATTGAGCTTTGGCACACTTTTTTCAGGCCTGAAAGAAAACGACTAGTTTGTTAGCCAGCTATTTTCAATGAAAATTCAAAAAGTTAGAGCATTTTCAAAATTTTTGAGAATATTTTGTGGAGGATTTAAAAGTTCTATGTACGGCCGTTTATAGTACTCGGAAATTCGAAAAATTCATTCCAACCAATTTTTTTGATAATAAGAAAATTGTCAGAATTATAGCATTTTCAAAATTAAAAAAAAAAATGAAAATTTTAAGCCAAACAACGAACGATATGAAAAAAGTCAAAGAAAAGAAAAACGTTGCTTCTTGAAAGCCTGCAAGATTATCATAACAACTTTCTGAATTTTCTTGAAAAATCGAAAATTGATATTTTGATCGCACAAAAAATAATGAAAACTCGAAAATTCCATTTTGCGGTCAAACTATGTAAAATACGAAAAAAGATAAAAAAACGAAAATTGTGCACGAAAAAAATATCTACAGATTCGTCATAAATTACTTTTTGATTTGACGCGTGGTTTTTGTTTAGTTCGTAAAAAACAACATTGAATATAAAAAAATAAAAGTTTTAGACGAACGACACAAGCTACGAAAATAATGAATCAACAAAAGTTGTTCACCCAAAAACGAGCTACAAATTTTTTATTAATCATTTTTTGATAAGACGCGTATTTTGTGTTTTATTAGTGAAAAATGACGTTACAAATAAAAAAAATAAATTTTTGCAAAAAGACACAAGGTACGATAAGATGTTTAATAACAAAATTGTTTTTAAATCAGATCTGAAAATTTGCTTTCAACCTTTTTTCTCACGAGACACGTCACGAGAATGTGTTCGTTAAAGCCGAAGGAGCTTTAACAAAAGAGAATTCACAATCACTAAATTTCAGTTGTCAATGGTTTTTAATTTCATTCATTGACGCAAAAGATTTGACACAAACAAAAATTTTGTTGATTGCACCAAATATGTGAAACAATATTTGTTTTCAATTAATGTAATGAATAAATAAATGTTATTTATTATAAAGAAACTGTAAGATGCTTTTTAGGACCGCATAATTGTCAAAAAAAAATTAACTTTCAATTAGTACAATAATAAAAGCTTTTTTATTATAAAGAATTTGCAATTTGCTCTTTCGGAGCGTGTAATTGTCAAAAATAATTTTACTATAAATTAATTTGACAGCAAATATTGTTTTATAAAGAAGTACATGTAAGATTTTTTAGAGAATATGTTTGAATAATTATTGGATTAATTTTTTGACGCAAAGAATAAAATTGTGCATAATATATGTCTGCCTTCCTCAAAAATATTGTGTAACGTTATATTTTTACGAATTGAAATACAAAATTTTCAAATATATTGGTAATTATATGCAATTTACTAATTACATTTTTCCTGTAAAAAATGTACTACAATGCAAGTAAACACGAAATATGACCTGAAAAAAATTTCGAATTGGAGAGAAAGTTCTAATTTATATATGGAGAAAAAATTTTCCTACGCAGTGTTAGAAATTTTGCCTAACAAATGTTTCGTAAAATTACTCCTGAAATTGAAAAATTTTCTGAACAGTATGGAATTTTCTTATTCCCGAACTTATGAGCAAATTTTTTTAAGGAAAATAAGATATTTTCCGAGATACTTCCTATAACTGGGAAAATTCAATTTTCAAATAAAATGATGAATCTTCAACTGGAATAATTGAATTTTAAACCAAACAGATAAATTTTCAACTAAAATGATGAATCTGTAACTGAAATGGTTAAATTTTCAACCAAAAAGATGAATATTCAACCATGAAGATTAATTTTCTACGAATTTTCAACTGAAACTGATAAATTTTTAACCAATAGTTGAATTTTACAACAACAAAATAGAGAAGAATTTTCAACAAAATATAGAAAAGTTAAACGTTAAGTTAAACAAATTAATTTTTAACAAAAAAAAAACGGATTTTCAATCAAACAGTTCAATTTTCAACCAATGTGATGAGTTTTCAACTAAAATGATGAATCTTCAACTGGAATAGTTGAATTTTATACCAAAAAGGAACAAAAAATTTTCAACTAATATTTCAATTTTTAAATAAAAAAGATCAATTATCAATCAAACAGTTAAAATTTCGTCCAAAAAGATACATTTTTAACCAGAAATAGAATAGTTAAATTTTTTGTTTAAAAAAACTAATTTCCAACAAAATAGTTAAATTTTCAACTGAAATAGTTAAATTTTCAGTTAGAAAAATTGATTTTCAATCAGAGATCAATTTTCAATTAAAATGATGAATCTTCAACGAAAAGAATTAGTTTTTAATAAAAGAGTTACACTTTTAACGAAGGAGTTAAATTTTCAACTAAAAAAGATGAATTCTCAACGAACAATGTAATATAATTGAAATTTCAACCAAAAAATATTTTTATTGTAAATAAAAAATAGTCAAATTCAATCAAAAGAGACAAATTTTCAAGAATAGTTGAGTATTCAATTATAAAATACTTTTCAGTCAACAGAGAAAACAAATTTAAAACAAACTGTTTAATCATAAATATAATAACTTTTCTTAGACTAAATTAAACTTTTAATAGGTGTTTCACATTCATAAAAGATCAGCGCATCCATTGATATTAACATTTTGGAAATATACTCTACTATTGTCAAAAAATTAATGAAAATATCCAAACCCCGTCAAAATTGGTCTCTTGATAGGTACCTTTACCTTACCTAAGGTGACTCTGAAAAAAAGAAGGAGAAACGTACATTAAATACAAGAACATGATTTTGTCAATACAATGGGAAATGTTATTTTTTTCCTTAATTCCATAATATTCTCAAGTTTTACAAATAATGTCAGATTTTGATACAGAATGTTGCAGAAAAGAAATTATTGTAACTTTTTGTAATATTTTCAGTACCAATACCTATATTTTTATGCGAATTTTATACCTTATAATTTAAAATAGATCAGCAAGCGTCCAGATAGTTGAATCATTACTCAAAAAGAACAATTTTCAACAAAAAGTGGAATAGTTCAATTTTAAGTTTAAAAAATTATAATTCAGCTAGAAAAACGAATTTTCCGTTTAAAAAGTTAAGTTTTCACAACAACAAAAAAAGAATTTTCATCCAAATACTTACTTTTTCAGCAACAGAGATGAGCTTTTAACTAAAATAATAAACCTTCAACAAAATAAAAATAATTTTCGATAAAGTAGTTCCAATTTCAACTAAGTGGGGGGATTTTGAACCACAAAAATTAATTTTTAGCGAAAAATGTTTGACGTTATATTTCAGACAAATAATATTTTTATTTTAAATCAAAAACAGTTGGATTCAACCGAAAAGATAAATTTGCAAGAAAATAGTTGGATCCTCAACCAAATAGTTGAATTTCTGACTTGAAATATCACTTTTCAAGAAAAAATAGATTACTTCAAATTTCAGTTAGAAAAAATTAATTTTTCATAAAAAAAAAGTAAAATTATGAATCTTCAACAAAATAGAAAGAATTTTTAACGAAGTGGTTCAACTTTCAACCAAGTAGTGGAATTTTGAGCCCAAAAGAATGAATTCTCAATGGAAAAAGTAATCGCTGATATTTCAAACAAAAAAGATTTTTATTTTTAATGAAAAAAGATAGTGAAATTAAACCAAAAAAGACAACTTTTCAACAAAATAGTTGAATCCCCAACCAAATAGTTGAATTTTTAACTAAAAAAGATCAAATTTCTACCAAAAATGGAATAGTTTAATTTTCACTTTGGAAAATCATATGACAAGAACAAAAAAAAACTAATTTTTAACAAAAAAGTATCATTTTGAACAATAGATGAAATAGTCAAATTTTCAGTAAAAAAAATTAATTTTACATAAAAAAGCAAACGGATTTTCAACAAAATAGTTGAGTTTTCAACCATAGAGATGAGTTTTCAACTAAAATGATGAATCTTCAAAACCAACAGAAATGAATTTTTAACAAAGTAGTTTTGTTAACAAAGCAGGGGAATTTCGAACCAAAAAAAAGTGAAGTCTCAACAAAAAAAGTAATAGCTGATATTTCAGACAAAAAATATTTTAATTTTAAATAAAAATCATTTGGTTTGGCAGAATTAAAAAAGTATTTAACATTTTGAAAATGAAATAGAGTAATAAAGAGTACATTATATACCTGTCAAAGTAAGCGAATCCATCAGTAGCGATTATTTAAATAAAATAAGCATTTTATTTTCAAAAACCGGCTTGCAGAAACCCTTCATACTTTTTTTCAATCCTGACAAACAACAGGAAAAATATAGAAATTTTGAGAACATATTAAAAGGCAAAAAAAAACTGGAAGAGATTTTATCTTTTTTTTTTAATAATAATAATCTCGCCAACTTTTCATTTTTCCCCCTTCAATAAATTCTCAAAGTTTCCGTTTTTTTAAAATTTAGTACATTTCAAAATTTAGATATTGTTTAGAATGACTTGGCAAACTTTTATTTTACAAACTATTTTGATTGTACTGATGACTTTTTACTTGGTGAAAATTCTTGCATCGTAGATGTTTTCGGTGAGTTTTAATGGTCTCAAAAACATTTTTTACATAAAGTTGACTCATCTAGAAATAAACGCAATATCATCCGAAAAATAAACTTATTATTCGTTTTTGACACAAAAAAACACTTAGTTTTTATTTTTTGGACAGCCCATTTCATGGAGAAGGAAATAAATCCCAAAAAATACGAATTTTAACGAAATGTTGGAATTTCAACCTTTAAATAATAAACATAAAAAAAAACATTATTAAATTTTTTAAGCAAATTTGTTTGTGAACTTGCATTATTTATTACTTAACTAAGTAAAAAGTGAGTAAAATTTAAAAATTTCAGAAGAAACCGAAACTATCCAGCATTAATAAACAATAATGACAATTTTTTTAAACAATTAATTTTTTTTACTTCAATCAATTATTTACCTCACTTTAATTGAAAATTTGACAAAAAGTGAAAATTGCTTTTGAAGATTTCAATTTTCTAGCAATATTCTGACATAATATTATAACCAATAATAATCAATTGTTTAAACAATTATTTTTGTCGATAATAATAAACTGTTACCTCACTCTAATCGAAAATTTGAAAAAAAGGAAAATTTTTGGAAAAAAATGCAACTTTCTAACTCGATTTTAAGAAAAAATTGCTAAAAGCAATAATAAATTATTTAAACATCTAATTATCAGTATGGCGTAGTATTTTTGTACTAGAAACAACGTGCCTTGAAAAAAGCGCAATATTCAATTTCAATCTGTAGCTAATTGTGAAGATAAATGTTGACTTTCAACTCGATTCACCTTGACGATTCTGAATAAAATTTACAAAAACTTTTTTTTTCTTATGGCAAATACGTGTTAAACTTCATGGGGATTGAGCGACCTCTAAATATCATTTTTTTCCAAAACAAAATTGGATTTATTTTTTGTGTGGATTCGAACAAATTTCCGGGCGATATGCATGAAAATTCGAGAAAAAAAATAATGGACCACCCTAATGCTCCACCAAATAGTTGAATATTTGACTGAAAAATATCAATTTTCAACCAAAAATGGAATAGTTCAATTTTCAATTTAAAAAATCAATTTCAAACAGGAAAAAAAGTTTGAATAAATAAGTTAAGTTTCCAATCGAATAGATGGATTTACCACCCAGAAGATTTAGTTTCTACCAATGAAGAGGAATTTTCTACTAAAAAATATCAATTTTCAACCAAAAAGGGAATTGTTCAATTTTCAATATATAAAATTGATTTTCCACCAAGAAAAAAACTAATTTTAAACAAATTAGTCAAATTTCCGATAAATAGATGAATTTACAGCTAAGAAGATTTATTTTCTACTAATAAGGACGAATTTTCAACTAAAAAAAATGAATTTTCAAACATGAATAGAATAGTGAAATTCTCAGTTTTAAAATGTCTTTTCCACCAGAAACAAAAGAATCTTGAACAAAATAGTTACATTTTCAACAGTAGAAAGGATTTTTCAACTGAAATAATTAATTTTTAGCAAATCGAATAAATTTCCAATAAAAAAGTTTGACATTCAAGCAATCAGGGGAATTTTTATCAAAAAAAAGATTTCTCAACGAAAAATGTAATAGCTGATATTTCAGACAAAAATATTTTAATTTGAAATAAAAAGCATTTTATGTTCCAACCAAAAATGACCAAATTTCATCGAAAAAGTAGGACCCTCATACAAATAGTTGAATTTCTGACTAAAAATGGAATATTTCAGTTTTCGACCAAATAGATGAATTTTCAATTTCAAGAATTTAATTTTCACTAAAAAAAACATTGAATTTTCAACAGAATAGAAAGAATGCTCAACAAAGTAGTTCAACTTTCACCAAAGTAGTGTAATTTAAAATAAAAAAATAAAAAATTTGCGCGAAAAAAGTAATAGCCGATATTTCATGCAAATTTCAATGTTAAAATAAAAAACTGTGAAATTCAACTAAATAAGAGAAATTTTCAACAAAATACTTGAATCTGCAACCAAATACTAGAATTTTCAATTAAAAACTATCAATTTTCAGCCAAAACTGGAATCGTTCGATTTTTATTGAAAAAATTTTTCGTTACCCACAAATAAAAAGAATATTCAATATCATTAAATTTTTTGATATAAAGATGAGTTTTCAACTGAAATGGTGAATCTTCAAGAAAATTTTTTTTCCACAAAGCAGTTCGTATTTCAAACAATTAGTGGGATTTTTAACGGAAGAAAGGAATTCTCAATGGAAAATGTATTAGCTGATATTTCAAACCAACAAATTTCAATTTAAAAATAAAAAACAGTGAAATTCAACTAAATAAGCAAAATTTTCAACAAAATACTTGAATCCGCAACCAAATACTTGAATTTTCAATTAAAAACTATCAATTTTCAGCCAAAACTGGAATTGTTCGATTTTCATTGAGAAATTTTTCGTTACCCACAAATAAAAAGAATATTCAATATCGTTAAATTTTTTAATGTAAAGATGAGTTTTCATCTAAAATGGTGAATCTTCAAGTCAAATTTTGTTTCACAAAACAGTTCGCATTTCCAACAATTAGTGGGATTTTTAAAGAAAAAAAGGAATTCTCAATGGAAAATGTAATAGCTGATACTTCAGGCAAACAAATTTTAATTTCAAACAAAAAACAGTTGCTATTTTATCCAAAAGGTATTATAATTTTAAATAAAAAAACAGTTCAATTCGACTAAAAAAGACAAATCATTTAAAAGGCAAATAGTTGAATTTTTTACTAAAAAATATCAACTTACGACCACAAATGGAATAGTTCAATTTTCAATTAACAAAATTAATATTCAAAGAAGAAGATTTATTTTCTACCAATCTAGATGAATTTTCAACTAGAAGAAAAATCAATTCATAACCAAAAATGGAATAGTTAAATTTTCAGTAAAAAGAATAAATTTTCCACACAAAAAAAAAACGAATTTTCAACGAAATAGTTAAATTTTCCACCATACAGATGAGCTTTCGTCTCAAAAGATGAATCTTTAACAACAACAAAAACGAATTTTTAAGAAGAATGAATTCTTAACGAAAAATGTAATAGCTAATATTTTAAACAAAAAATATTTTAATTTGGAATAAGAACCAGTTGTTATGGCAAAATTTGAAAAAGTATTTAATATTTTGAAAATGAAATGCTATATTTTTTAGAAAAATCTGCTATAAATCTAAGTAATGTATTTGGGTTAAAAGAGTACATTTTATGCTTGTAGAAATAAACGAATCCATCAGTAGCGATAATTTAAATGAAATAAGCATTTTATTTTCAAAACCCGGCTTGGGAAACTCCTAAATATTTTATTTAATCCTGAAAAACATCAGGAAAATTACAGAAACTTTGAGAATATATTAAAAGGCGAAAATAAAAACTGGTAGAGATCTTTTTTTTTAAATAATAATAATCTCGTCAACATTTCTTCTTTTCCCTTCTAATAAATTCTTCAAGTTTCCGTTTTTCTTTAATTTAGTAAATTTTTCATTTCAGATAATTTTTAGAATGACTTGGAAAACTTTTTTTTCGCTAACTATTTTGATTGTACTGATGACTTTTTATTTCTTGGAATTTCTTGCATCGTAGATGATTTCGGTGAGTTTTAATGGTCTCAAAAACATTTTTTAAATAAAGTTGACTCATCTCGACATAAACGCGATATCATCAAAAAAATATACTTATTATTCGTTTTTGACCTACAAAGACTACATTATTTTTCATTTTTTGGACAGCCCATTTCTTGGAAAAGGAAATAAAATCCAAAAAAGAAGAATTTTTAACAATGCAGTTGAATTTTCGAACAAAAAAGGTTACTTTTTAAGAAAATAATAGAATTTCCAACAAAACTACTAAATTTTTAACCACATACTTGAATTCTCGGCCTACATAGAGTAATTTTCAAACCAATAGTTGAATTTGAAAAAAGAAATTAAGTATCAACCAAAGACAGTAACATTTTCAACCAGAGATGAAGTTTCAACAGTAAAAATAACAGTTGTTATTTTAACCAATAAATGTTTTCATTTAAAAAAAAAAAACAATTGAATTTACCAAGAAAATACCAATTTTAAACAAAACAGTTGATCTTCCAAACAAGAAATATTTTTCAGTCAAGAGAAAAAAAAACAAATTTAACAATATTGTTGAAATTTCAAGCCAAAAGGCAATTTTCTACAAAGCAGTTTAATTCTACACCCAAAAATATGGATTTTTAACTAAAAAGTTAAGTTTTAAACAAATAGTTGAGTTTGCTACCAAAGTAGTTAAATTTGCAACACAATAAAAAAATTGAAAAAAGTATATTTTAATAAAAAAAATGAATTTTAAACAAAATGGGTAAATTTTTAACCAAATAGATAAATATTTAATCAGAAGATTTATTTTTCACCAATAAAGTCGAATTTTCTACTAGAACAGATCCATTTTCAACAAAACATGAAGTAGTTAAATTTTCAGTTAAAAAATTAATTTTCAGTAAAAAAATTAATTTCGAACCAAAGAAAACTACTAATTTTCAATAAAACTATTACATTGTAAACCATAGAGTTGAATTTTCAACTAAACTCATAATTCTTCACTAAAAAATTCATTTTTAACCAAATAGTTCAAGTTTCAACAAAGTAGTGAAAATTAAAAGAAAATGAATCATAAACGAAAGAAGTAATAGTTGACATTTCAAACAGATAAGTTTTTTTTATATAAAATGAAAAAAAAAACAGTAGAATTAAACCAAAAAAGTCAAATTGTCAATAAAATACTTGTATTCTAAACCAAATAGTTCAATTTTCATCTATAAAAGATTAATTTTCAACCAAAAATAGAATAGTTGAATTTTCACCTTAAAAATGATATTTCAACGAAAAACAGAACTAATTTTTAACAAAAGAGATAAATTTTTAACCATAAAGATGAGTTTTCAACCAAAATGGTGAATCTTCAACAACAACGAAATTAATTTTTAACAATGCAGTTCACATTTCAACCAAGTAGTGGAATTTTTAACCAAGAAAATTAATTTTCCACAAAAAAATGTTCTGAGTGACATTTCAGACATCGAATATTTTGATTCGAAATAAAAAACAGTTGATATTTCAACAAAAAAATATTTTCATTTCAATAAAAAACAGTGGAATTCTATCAAAACGACGAATTATCAAGAAAATAGTTGGAAATATCCACCAAATTGTTGAACTTTTGACTGAAAAATATCAATTTTCAACAAAAAATGGAATATATCATTTTTAAATTTTAAAAAATTAATCTTTTACCAAAAAAACTAAAGTGATTAATCTTCAACAAAATAAAAAAAATTATAATGTAGTTCAACTTTGAGCCAAGTAGTGGAATCTTAAACCCCAAAAAATGAATTCTCGACGAAAAACGTAATGACAAAAAAAAAAGACAAATGTACAAAAAAATGCTTGAATCCTTAAATAAATAGTTGAATTTTCAAATATGAAGGATCAATTTTCAATTAAAAATAAAACAGTTTAATTGTCATTAAAAAAAATAATTTTCCAACCAAAAAGCAACGAATTTTCAACAAAATAGTTAAATTTTTAACCATTTTTGGTTGAATATTTACCACTCTCAGTTGAAAATTCAACTACTTCATGGAATATTTTTTTTTTAAATTAACTTCTTGTTTAAATATTTTTTACCGCTTGACTCACCGAAATCATCTACGATGCAAGAAATTCCAAGAAATAAAAAGTCATCAGTACAATCAAAATAGTTAGCGAAAAAAAAGTTTTCCAAGTCATTCTAAAAATTATCTAAAATAAAAAATTTACTAAATTAAAGAAAAACGGAAACTTTAAGAATTTATTAGAAGGGAAAAGAAGAAATGTTGACGAGATTATTATTATTGAAAAAAAATGAAATCTCTCCGAGTTTTCATTTTTTGCCTTTTAATATATTCTCAAAGTTTTTGTAATTTTCCTGATGTTTTTCAGGATTAAAGAAAATATTTAGGAGTTTCCCAAGCCGGGTTTTGAAAATAAAATGCTTATTTCATTTAAATAATCGCTACAGATGGATTCGCTTATTTCTACAAGCATAAAATGTACTCTTTTAACTCAAATACATTACTCAGATTTTCAGCAGATTTAAAAGAAAAATATAGCATTTCATTTTCAAAATATTGAATACTTTTTTTAATTCTGCCAAAACAACTGGTTCTTATTCCAAATTAAAATATTTTTTGTTTGAAATATTAGCTATTACATTTTTCGTTAAGAATTCATTCTTCTTAAAAATTCGTTTTTGTTGTTAAAGATTCATCTTGTAGTCCACACCTCGAATTGAGTTGGCGACGAAAGCCGGTTATCCTTCAAGGGCAATCGCGTTCAGAAGGAGGGCATGGGGAAGGGACATACAACTTTTTGCGTTAGGTAGGAAATAGGAGAAAACAGAGGAATGGTTCAAGGTCCAGCCGCTCTTATTATCGAACACAAGAATTATTCCACGTTAGAAATATTGGTGGCCCTGAAGAGGTCCTGAGAAGGACTGGTGGAGCATGGGTGATTTGAGAAGCTCCTTTCCGGGGGCTCCACGGAAAATGTCTTGTTCATCTGAACAAAAAAGGTTTACGTAGTGTGTCTGTGGGCCCGGTCTAGGTTCCCGCTAAGCGGCAACTCCGAAGGTCCCCGTAAGTGTGAGGGGGGCTGGGTCCCCGATGGGTGGTAACTCCGGATGTCCCTGTAAATGTAGATGGATATGTGAGGGCGGCCTAGGTCCCCGCTAGGCGGCAACTCCGAAGGTTCTCATGAGTAT
>CAKNYM010051883.1:45495-68711 GCA_932195095.1 Andricus curvator | reverse complement strand
GAGTGTGTGAGGGTTGGGTCCCCGCTGGGCGGCAACTCCAGATGTCCCTGTGAGTGAAGCTGAAAGGAATAATAGAAAAATATACCTAAACCTACGTTAGAAGTACATGTTTGATGACCTGAAAATGTTAAAAATAGAGGAGGGAGAGGGGCCGGGTTAAACAAATAATAACACCTTTATTTTAAAATCCCAAGAAACGAGGTCGAATGATAGAATACGTCGCAGAGCGCAACGGTGTCGTACCCGTGATCCGTGATGCGGTCAGGGGTCCGGTGGCTGCACAGCCGAAGCGGCCATCTAGTCGTTCAGGGGGTCAGTAATGTCGCTGGGTCGAGGGCAGCTCTACACCCTGGACATTGCGCGTCCAGGGCGGGTCACGATCCCTCGTAGTAGACTGTCGACTACCCTTTAGTCGGCGAGTGTCTGTGGTCGAGGGCAGCTCTACACCCTGGACATTGCGCGTCCCGAGTGGGTCACGATCCCTCGTAGTAGACTGTCGACGACTTTTTTTTGTCGGCGAGTGTCGGTGTGTTGTGGCTCTTCCGTTGTCTATGCTGTCCCACGGGGCTGGGAAGTGTTACGACCTTTTTTCGTGGGCTGCTAAAGTTGCTGGGAAATCGACCTTGCGCGTCGTAGATCCGAGGTTCGAGTGTGTTCGTGCTGTGAGAGCACCGATATTTATGCCCGTACCCGCTGAGCAGCGCGCACCAGTTGGGTAGGACGTGGTGGGGGACGGGTTGCGGTTGGTCGCTGTGGCGACGCGCGCGAGCCAACCCGTGCGGCATTCGTCGTAGTGGGGTAGATTCTGAACGTCGCGCGAGAAGAGGGGATGTCGCTTGCCGCGGAGTAGCGGTGGCGCGGAAAGTAGGGATACTCAGGAGACGATTGGCTCCTGGCGAAAAACGGGGATATAGCAGCGTGGATTGGCTACCATGTAAAAACGGGGAATGTAGTACGCTGATTGGCGGTTGTCGTGGGCACGAGCGAAACTGGTTGTCACGAAAGATCTTGTGCCCTCTGTAACGCATTCCATCTGACCTGTCAATTTATTATTGTAAACACATAAAAAACATACATAGTTAATATTAAAAAACAAAATAAGTCAAAACGTCGCGTGAAAGAAAGTTTTATAATTTGTCGATACGCTGGCGGGCGACAATCTTTTTAGACACAAGCTCATCTGTATGGTGGAAAATTTAACTATTTCGTTGAAAATTCGTTTTTTTGTGGAAAATTTATTCTTTTTACTGAAAATGTAACTATTCAATTTTTGGCTATGAATTGATTTTTTTTCTAGTTGAAAATTCATCTAGATTGGTAGAAAATAAATCTTATTTTTTGAATATTAATTTTGTTAATTGAAAATTGAACTATTCCATTTGTGGTCGTAATTTGATATTTTTTAGTAAAAAATTCAACTATTTGCCTTTTAAATTATTTGTCTTTTTTAGTCGAATTGTACTGTTTTTTTATTTAAAATTATAATACTTTTTGGTTAAAATAGCAACTGTTTTTTATTTGAAATTAAAATATTTTTTGCCTGAAATATCAGCTATTACATTTTTCATTGAGAATTCCTTTCTTCCGTTAAAAATCCCACTAATTGTTTGAAATACGAACTGCTTTGTGAAAAAAATTTGTTTCGAAGATTCACCTTTTTCAGTTGAAAACTCATCTTCATATTAAAAAATTTAACGATATTGAATATTCTTTTTATTTGTGAGTAGCGAAAAATTTTTTCAATGAAAATCGAACGATTCCAGTTTTGGATGAAAATTGATATTTTTGAAATGAAAATTCAAGTATTTGGTTGCGGATTCAAGTATTTTGTTGAAAATTTTGCTTATTTAGTTGAATTTCACTGTTTTTTATTTTAAAATTGAAATTTGTTTGTTTGAAATATCAGCTATTACTTCTTTCGCGCAAAATTAATTTTATTTTAATTTTAAATTACACTACTTTGGTGAAAGTTGAACTACTTTGTTGAACATTCTTTCTATTCTGTTGAAAACTCAATATTTTTTTAGTGAAAATTAAATTTTTGAAATTGAAAATTCATCTATTTGGTTGAAAACTGAAATATTCCATTTTTAGTCAGAAATTCAACTATTTGTATGAGGGTCCTACTTTTTCGATGAAATTTCGTCATTTTTGGTTGGAACATAAAATATTTTTTATTTCAAATTAACATATTTTTGTCTGAAATATCAGCTATTACATGTTTCGTTGAGAATTCTTTTTTTTTGATAAAAATTCCCCTGATTGCTTGAATGTCCAACTTTTTTATTGGAAATTTATTCGATTTGCTAAAAATTAATTATTTCAGTTGAAGACTCCTTTCTACTGTTGGAAATGTAACTATTTTGTTAAAGATTCTTTTGTTTCTGGTGGAAAAGACATTTTAAAACTGAGAATTTCACTATTCTATTCATGTTTGAAAATTCATTTTTTTAGTTGAAAATTCGTCCTTATTAGTAGAAAATAAATCTTCTTAGTTGTAAATTCATCTATTTATCGGAAATTTGACTAATTTGTTTAAAATTAGTTTTTTTCTTGGTTGAAAATCAAGTTTTATATATTGAAAATTGAACAATTCCGTTTTTGGTTGAAAATTGATATTTTTTAGTAGAAAGTTCGTCTTCATTGGTACAAACTAACTCTTCTGGGTGGTAAATCCATCTATTTGATTGGAAACTTAACTTATTTATTCAAACTTTTTTTCCTGTTTGAAATTGATTTTTTGAATTGAAAATTGAACTATTCCATTTTTGGTTGAAAATTGATATTTTTCAGTCAAATATTCAACTATTTGGTGGAGCATTAGGGTGGACCATTATTTTTTTTTTAATTTTCATGCATATCGCCCGGAAATTTGTTTGAATCCACACAAAAAATAAATCCAATTTTGTTTATTTTTGGAAAAAAATGATATTTAGAGGTCGCTCAATCCCCATGAAGTTCAACACGTATTTGCCATAAGAAAAAAAAACGTTTTTGTAAATTGTATTTAGAATCGTCAATATTAGGTGAATCGAGTTGAAAGTCAACATTTATCTTCACAATTAGCTACAGATTGAAATGAAATATTGCGCTTTTTTCAAGGCAAGTTGTGCCAATAAATAGTTTGGATAAAAAAACACATATTTTAAAATACTTTGGCAAACAAAAAAATGATTTCTATCAACTATCTTATAGTGAGAAAAAGTCTTATCATGAGGAAAGATCTGTTATCACCAGACAAGAAGAACGACACATTTACCCGATCTATCATGAAATATGCTTATGTTTGCAAACATGGGGTATTTATGAAATGAATATGATTTTTTCAGGTATTTTTAATTATTTATTTTCGAACATATCGTCTTTATAAATCTACACTATATGGTTAAACACTCATCATATTATAATTCTTTGTAGATAATTCTCGTCAAAAAGTCAGCAGTCTGTGATTTGTATTCCGTCCATTCCAGCAACTGGTGGATGCTGGCAATGACACTTTTTATCACCACCTGAAAGTAAAAATATGTTTAACTATTCAATTGCATTTCGTTTCTTACTTCAAAAAAGTGATCAAAAAGTTTCATTCAATTTTTTTGAGGTTAGGAACAAAATGTGATCTGACCAAGTCAAAACAACCCCGGATTCGGATTTAGCGACCCCAGAAACGTATAGAAATGTTTGTCTCGTCTGGTTGGCAAGACTTTTTTTCGAGTGCCTGTGAACAGGCACACGAAAAGACAAGAAAAAAAAGGTTCTGTCCACTAGACGAGACAAACATTTACATACGTGTTCGGGTCGCTGAATCCGAATCTGGGGTTGGTTCAACTCGTTCAGATCGCATTTTGTTCCTAACCTAAAAAAAGTGATGAAAGTTGAAAATTTTCGATTACTTTTTTGAAGTATTAAACGAAATGCAATTTGACTGAGTCAAACCGCCCCGGACTCAGATTTAGCGACCACAAAAGTGTATAGAAATGCTTGTCACGTCTGATGAACAAGGTTCTTTTTCCAGTGCCTGTGCACAGACACACGATAAATGCGAAAAAAAAGGTTTTGTCCACCAGACGAGATGAACATTTCCATTAGTTTTTGAGGTCGCTGAATCCGAATCCGGGGTTGGATTGACTCGGTCAGATCGAATTTCGTTCCTAACCTCGAAAAAGTGATGAAAGTTGAAACTGTTCGATTACTTTCTTAAAGTAAGAAACGAAATGCAATCTCACCGAGTCAAACCGCCCCAGATTCGGATCCAGTGACCCCAGGAACATATATGAATGCTTATCTCGTCTGATGGACAAGATTTTTTTCGAGTACCTGTGCACATACACATGAAAAAAAGGGCTTTGTCTACCAGACGAGATAAACATTTCGATACGTTTTTGTGGTCGCTGAATCTGAATCAGGGATTGGGTTGACTCGGTCAGATTGCATTTCGTTCCTAACTTCAAAAAAGTTATGTAACTTAAAACTTTTCTTACAATTGTTTGAAGTTAGGAACGAAATGCAATTTGACCGAGTCAAATCAACCCTGGATTCGGATTCAGCGACCCCAGGAACGCAAAGAAATATTTGTCTCATCTGGTGGACAAGACTTTTTTTCGTGTGCTTATGTTATTTCAATCTAACTTAAATTCTGATATTCTCATTTTAATTTCGCAAACGTGTCTCTGTTTGAGTAAAATAATTTGTACATTTTTCTAAAGAATTGTGACGGAAAATTTCGTATTTGGAATATTCATTAATAATTTATCGACTTACCACATTTACCGATGCAACAATTGTCATCATCTGTACAAGGACCTCGAATCCATGATTTCCCGTTGCAATCTCCTTTATTTTTAGCAGCTTCAATGAGGAGAGCTACGCATAGAAGACTTAAAAAGGTGATAATAAAAAGCCTCATTTTAACCGAGGACAGACAACCACTTCTGCTTCCGTCGCGGCGTATATATAGGCTCTCCCACCGATGATTATGCGTGAAAATGGCTAGATATTTACAACCCAATATGGACAGAATCAGGAAAAAAATTTTCAAGGAAACGTGATAAGACATAAAACAAGTAAGTCAATGTATGACACATTTCCTACCTTGAGGGGGGCTAGCCAATAAACTGGGTACACACCTAAGATGACTCTGAAAAAACAAGAAACAAGAAATTAATGTAACTATTTGTAATATTTTCAGTACTGAAACCTATATTCTTCTGCGAATTTTATACTTTATAATATAAAATAGATCAGGAAGCATCCAGATAGTTGGATTTTTAACTCGTAAAGAACAATTTTCAACAAAAAATGGAATGATTCAATTTCAAGTTTAACAAATTATAATTCAGCTAAAAAAACGAATTTTCAGTTTAAAAAGTTAGGTTTTCACACAAAAAAAGAATTTATAACAAAATAGTTACTTTTTCAGCAACAGCGATAAGCCTTTAACTAAAATGATAAACCTTCAACAAAATAAAAAGAATTTTTAATAAAGTAGTTCAAATTTCAACTAGGTAGGGGAATTTTGAACCACAACAATGAATTTTCAACAAAAAATGTTATAGGTTATATTTCAGACAAAGGATATTTTTATTTTAAATAAAAAAAATAGTGAAATGAAACCAAAAAAAGACAACTTTTCAACAAAATACTTGAATCTTCAAATAAATAGTTGAATTTTCAAATATAAAAATCAATTTTCAACCAAAAATGAAATAGTTCAACTGTCAGTTGAAAAAATTATATTTCAACCAAAAACAAAAAGAATTTTCAAAACAATAGTTGAATTTTTATCCATAAAGATGAGTTTTTACTAAAATGGTGAATCTTTAACAGCAACAAGATGAATTTTAAACAAAGCAGTTCAAATTTCAACCAATTTGTGGAATTTTGAACCAAAAAGTAAATTCTCAGCGAAAAATGTATTAGCTGATATTTCAAACTCAAAAGATTTTTATTTTATATAAAAAGCTGTCGATTTTAACCAAAATAGACAAATTTTCAACAAAATAGTTGAATCCTCAACCAAACAGTTGAATTTTCAACTAAAAAAGATCAAGTTTCTACCAAAACGGAATAGTTCAATTTTCACTTTGAAAAATCATATGACAAGAACAAAAAACTAATTTTAAACAAAAAAGTATCATTTTGGACAATAGATGGATTAGTTAAATTTTCAGTAAAAAAATTAATTTCACATAAAAAACAAACGGATTTCCAAGAAAATAGTTCAGTTTTCAACCATAGTGATGTGTTTTCAACTAAAATGATGAATCTTCAAAAACAAGAAAAATGAATTTTTAAGTAATAACTGATCTTTCAGACGAAAAATATTTTAATTTGAAATAAAAAACATTTGGTTTGGCAGAATTAAAGAAGTATTCAACATTTTGAAAATGAAATCCTATATTTTTTTAAAATATCTGCTAAAAGTCAAAGTAAGCGAATCCATCAGCAGCGATTATTCAAATAAAATAAGCATTTTATTTTTGAAAACCGGTTTGGAGAAACCCTGAATACTTTTTTTTTTAATCCTGCCAAACAACAAGAAAAATATAGAAATTTTGAGAACGTATTAGAAGGCAAAAAAAAACTGGGAGAGATTTTATCTTTTTTTTTTCAATAATTATCTCGCCAACTTTTCATTATTCCACCTTCAACAAATTCTCAAAGTTTCCGTTTTTTTTTTGTAATTTAGTACATTTAAAAATTTAGATATTGTTTAGAATGACTTGGCAATCTTTTATTTTACAAACTATTTTGATTGTACTGATGACTTTTTACTTGGTGGGAATTCTTGCATCATGGATGTTTTCGGTGAGTTTTAATGGGCTCAAAAATATTTTTGAAATAAAGTTGACTCATCTAGAAATAAACACAATATCATCAGAAAAATAAACTTATTATTCGTTTTCGACAAAATAATATACATTATTTTTTGTCTTCTTAGACAGCCCATTTCTTGGAGAAGGAAGAAAAATCCAAAAAAGACGATATTCAACGAAATATTTGAATTTTCAACCTTTAAAGACGAATTTTCGACCAAAAAAAAAAACAATTTTTAAACAAAGAAGAATCAAGTTCAACCAAAGACAGTTGCATTTTTAACCAAGTGGAATAATCTTCAAGCCAAAAAGATGCATTTTTTAGAAGTCAGTTGAATCTTTAAACAAGAAAGATGAATTTTCAACAATGCAGGTGACTTTTCCAAAAAATATTATTTTTCAACAAAATATTACAATTTTCAATATAACCATTAAATGTTTAACCACATAATTGAATTCTCGACCTACAAAGATTAATTTTTAACCAAACAGTTGAATTTGAAAAAAAGGATGTACCAAAACCAGTTGGATTTTCAACCAAAGACATAAATTTTCAACAGCAAAAATAATAGTTGATATTTTACCCAATAAATATTTTTATTCGATAAAAAACAGTTTAATTTACACAAAAAGACATCAATTTTGAGCAAAAGGGTTGTTTTTTCAAACAGGAAAGATTTTTCAGTCACGAGAAAAAAAAATTCAGCCAAATTGACATATCAAGCCAAAAGGTGAATTTTCTACAAATCAGTGGAATTTTACCAAAATAGTTAAATTTTCAACACGATAAAGAAAGTTAAGGAAAAGCATATTTTAACAAACAAAAAACGAGTTTTTAACAAAATAGGTAAATTTTTAACCAAATAGATCAATTTTCAATCAAGAAGATTCATTTTTCACCAATGAAGAAGAATTTTCTACTAAAGAAGATCCTTTTCCAACCAAAAATGAAATAGTTAAATGTTCAGTTGGAAAAATTAATTTACAGTAAAAAAAATTATAATTTTCCACAAAAAGAAGAACGAATTTTCAACAAATCTGTTACATTTTCAAACATAGAGATGAGTTTTCAACTAAAATTATGAATCTTCAAGAAAATTTAATTTTTAACAAAGTAGTTCAACTTTCAACAAATTAGTGGAAATTTAAACAAAAAAAATGAATTCTCAATGAAAAAAGTAATAGCTGATATTTCAAACAAAAAATTTTTTATTTTAAATTAGGAAAAAAACAGTATAATTTAACCAAAAAAGTCAAATTTTCAACAAAATACTTGAATCTTTAACCAAATAGTAGTTCATTTTTCATCTATCAAAGATTAATTTTCAACTAAAACGAGAATAGTTCAATTTTGACTTCGAAAAATTACGTTTTAATGGAAAACAGATCGAATTTTCAATTTAGAAAGTATCTCTACGATAAAAGGCAACTTTTCAACAAAATACATTAAAAAAGAAGCATTTATTTTTTGCAGAAAAATAATAATTTACAACAAAAATACATAATTTTTCAACAAGACAACAACATATTAAAAAAAGGATTCATTTTATCAAAAAAAAAACACTGATTCTCAACAAAATACAAAAAATGTCAACAAGATATTTACATTTTCAACTAAAAGAATTAATTTTCTACCAAAAAAGACTAATTTTTAACAAAATATACAACATTTTTACTAGAAACGGTAAATTTTCAACCAAAAATAAAAATAGTTTCATTTTCATTTCAAAATGAAACGAATTTTCAACAAAATAGTAGTTATATTTCCAGTTGAAAAATTAATTTTTAATACAAAAAGATCATAATAATCTCGCCAAGTTTTTCTTTTCCCCCTTTTGATAAATTCTTAAAGTTTCTGTATTTTTTAAATTTGGTACATTTTAAATGTTGATATTTTTTAGAATGACTTGGCAAACTTATTTCACAAACTGTTGATTGAACTGATGACTTTTTACTTTTTTTTCAAAAAATAAACTTATTATTCGTGAATTCCTTCTTCCAGAAAAACCTTCACTAATCACTATACGAAAAATATATAAACATGAAGCACATTACATCGAAGAAAAGTGTCAAATCATAAAATGGGACTTTTTAGACCTGACGAAAGTACACTATTTATGATTCTTTTGAATCACCTATCTTTTAGAGAAGGAAATAAAACTCAAAAGAGACAAATTCTTAACCAAATATTTGATTATTTTTTCACATCCATTCTTTCATTCTTTCTCATTCGCTTCTCATAGCCTCCTCCAATTCCTTCATCCACACCTCGCACAATCCATCCTTCCCGAGAATCTTTACCACATTCTCTTGCCAGCTTCCTTTATTTTTCATTCCTCTCCTACATACTTCCCATAAATGCCCCTATGTTTCCTCTTCCCATTCACAGATTCTGCACTTTCTGTTCTTTTTCATTTTCGAATACATCCTTTCCCTTACCTCGTTGCCCAATCTAAATCTTGCTATTCTGGTCATTCTTCTCTCTTTCCATCCCTTCTCTAAATACTTTAGTACTCCTCCCTTTTTCATCATCTGATACCATTTATTATATTTTGGTTCGCCAATCATCCACCATCTTTCTATTAATTGTCTTTCCCTGTCCCTTCTCTCTAATTCTTCATAGTTTACTCTAGTCTCTAGTCACCTCTACTATATCCCCAGCACTACATAACTCCCACTTTTCTTTTTCCCATATCGTTAATTCCATCGCCCTCCCTCTCCTTTTTTTTATCTTCTTTAAACACTTTTTCGCTAACTCCTCTCCTTTCCCCTCCCTTAGCATCATCGTAAGCTTTCATGCCCTTTTTCTGCTCTAGTACCTAATTTATATCTTTACACTTCTTCTCTCACCATGCATCCAGGCATACATTAGTCTACCAATCTCTTTCCCTTCCATCCTCATATCTCTGCTCCATAGCCTGATACCGTCATACCAGCGTATCAAATTATCACATTCTCGTTCTCTAATCTTTTTTAACCATCCTTTTCCTATTTCCCATATGTGTTTCATGACTTCTGCCACTTTTTTTATCCATTCTCTCATGTGAGCGCTATAATCTCCATTTGTTTCTAACGTATATTCCAAATATTTAAACTCCTTTACTTCTTTTAATTTCATTCCCTTCCATACCTACCAAACCATTTTTCTGTCTTCCCCCACATTTTTGAAACCTCATTATCTTTGTCTTTTCTACATTTAAATTCAACTTCATCCCATCTAAGTATTTCTACAATCATGTAATTAAGCCCGACATCCCTTTCTCATCCTTTGCCATTAACACTATATATCGTCCGCCTATGCTAGTGTATATATCTTTTCTTTTCCCACCTTAACTCCTCCCTATCATTTTCTTTTAATTTCATTTTCTAAATTTAAGATTAATATATTACTTTTAATATACTGCTTTTTATTCATATTTTTTTATTTCATATCCGCTTTTTAACCATAACATTACTCCTTACTCCCATTTAATCCTTTTATTCACAAGATAATTCAGAACATATATGTTATCCATCACCCCTATTCCTTTCCTAAACTCTTTTTGATTCGATGGCTCTAACTTTTTTCCACTTCCCTATAATCTTTAACCTCTTCCCTATAATCTTTAACCTCTTCCCTATAATCTTTAACCTCTTCCCCTTTGCCTTTCTTTACTGTGAGTACCATTACACCTTCTTTCCATAACTCTGGCCACCCCTCTCCTCTCTATTCTCTATTGCACATTAACCATGTTCAGCCTTTAGTATCGCCCCCCCCCCAACCTTATATTTCAAAACTTAATTTGGAATCTCATGTATACCATGCATCTGTCCATCTTATATTTTTCCTAACACCTTGACTATTTCTAACCTTGCTATGTCCTCTTCCTCACCTATTTGCCTACTATATTTTCCTCCTTTCCTAACTTTCCGCTCTCCCTTCCTAGCAAATCGATGAAATATTCTTTCCATTCTACCATCTCAATACCCCGGTTTACTCTTTTTCTTCTTTTTGTCTCTCTCTATTTACTAACTTCCAATCAAACCTTTTATTTTCTTCCTCCTTTATTTGATCATAAAATGCAGTACACTCCTTCTTTTTTCTCCTATATTCTTCTCCACTCTTTTTTCCTTTTCTTCATTTTCCTAATTCCTTTATCACTCCCTTCTTCTTCTCTCTAAATTACTCATCCGATCCACTGCTGTCCCCTCCTTCATTACCATCCTTTTTGCTCGTGCAATCTCTAATATTCTTTTCATTTCTCCTATCATTATTTCCCTTTTTCTTGAATTGTTCTTTTCTTTCCATTGACTGATCCCCTCTTCCTGCTCTCATTACATGCTTCCTTTTCAGCCTTATTGTTATTAAAAACACAGACGAATTTTGAACTAAAAAAGATAAATTTTCATCCAAAAATGCAATAGTTAAATTTTCAGTTAAAAAAATTAATTGTCCACCAAAAAACAACGAATTTTCAACCTTTTGTTACATTTTGAACCATAGAGATGAGTTTTCAATTAAAATGATGAATGTTCAATAAAATAAAAAGAATTGTTAACAAAGTAGTTCAACTTTCAACAAATTAGTTTAATTTTGAACAACAAGAAAATGAATTCTCAACGAAAAAAAAGTAAAGCTGAAATTTCAAACAAAAAAGGTTTTTATTTTATATAAAAAAAACAGTTGAATTCAAACAAAAAAGATAATTTTGCAGCATAATAGTTCAATCCTTAACCAAATAGTAGAATTTTTAACTAAAAAATATCGATTTTTAATCAAAAATGGAATAGTTCATTTTTCAGTTAACAAAATTATAATTCCTTGAAAAAAACGAATTTTGAGTTTAAAAAATTAATTTTCCACCAAAAAACGACGAACTTTTAACGACATAGTTAAGTTGCAAATCATAGAGATCAGTTTTGAGCTAAAATGATGAATCTTCAACAAAAAAATAAAATTTCAATAAAGTAGTTCAACACTCAACCAAGTAGTGGAATTTTCAACGAAAAAATTAATTCTTAACGAAAAATGTAATAGCTGATATTTCAAAAAAAAAATATTTTGATTTGAAATGAAAAGCAGTTGATATTTCAAGCAACAGTGATTTTTATATTAAATAAAAAACAGTGAAATTCGACCAATAGGGACAAAATTTCAACAAAATAGTTGGATTCTCGACCAAATAGTTGAATTTTTGACTAAAAAATAAGAAGAAAACGAAGTTCCAACAAATTGATTTAGTTTTCACTGAAAAGATTAATTTACAACTACAATGGAGAATCTTTAAGACAAAAAATGAATTTTTAAGAAAATTTTCAACTAGAATGATCAATTTTTGAGAAAGAAAAAATCAATATTTTATGAAGTAGTTCAACTTTCAACCAAGTAGTTGAATTTTCAATAAAAACAAAATTATCAACAAAAAAGGGAATAGTTGATATTTTAACCGAAAAAGATTCTAATTAAATATCAAAAACAGATGAATTCAAACGAATCGGTCATTTTGAATGAAGTCACGAACTTGTAGCTAGGTCTCGGATAAGAGATAAAAAAATTAAACATTACATCCTTATTTCTATGAGAAATATATGGATAAATTTCGAAGTTTCTTACGAACAGTTCGAATTTCCTACGAAAAGTTCCTGAAAATTTCAGACTGAAATATAAAGAGGAAAAATTTTATTTGTGCGATTTAATTTTATATTAATTTCTAAATTCGATACTCAGAAGATTCGAACCCTCAAAGACTGCTGACTCACAAGTTTCTAAACATAAACCAGGAGTGCGTAAACACGCGCAGCCATCAAGGCCAAACAAAATAGGTATTATAAAATTTCTAGCCACTCATCCGACGAGCTCGAGGCACACATACGAGCGCACACACGCACCGCGCGTTTGGGAGAGTGTGTGTGTGGGCCACGTACAGGCGAACTTAGTTTCAGTTCCCAGATTTGTCGGGCAAGCTCGTGAGTGCTCAGAGAATCTTGTCCCAATTACTCGTAATATTATTGTAATTATTCACGTAAAAAAAAAAGTGATGAATCCGAGACCTAGCTACTAGTTCGTGACTTTTTTACGGATAAATTTTTTCCGTGTATGTTTATTCTCATGGGGTGTTGTAAAATAAAATATGATTATTTCAGGTATTTTGGATTATTTATTTTCAAGAGAATTTAAATTAGAAGGTTACAATGTGGTTGATTAATGAGTAGGTTACTGTTCTTAAACAGTCAGCACCCCTGTCCAATATGGCAGCAACTGCTAACGACGCAAGATTGCGGCCACAATGCATCTACGGCCCTTATGTTTAACTGAAACTAAAAATTGATTTCATTACTCAATACCAGTATTGAGAACTATTATTTTAAACTATCTCTAATTGTGATATTCTTATTTTAATTTCACAAGAGTATCTCTATTCTAGTAAAATAATTTGTATATTTTGCATCGTATTTTCTGAAAGAATTGATAGAGAAAGAATCGTAATTGAAGCGTTGATCAAGATTCGCGGTAGGGAATCGCCACCAAATAAAAAAAACGTAAATATCTTTTCTCAATAAAACTCTAGTTATCGTACAGGTATTGGATATATCAGCCAATTCTTAACCGATTTATATCAAACCCTTAGAAATAAAAAAAAAATCGAAAAAAAAAGAACTTTTCTACTTCTTTACTCTTATCCCTTTCTTCGTATGTCCAGATCTCGCTACCGTAGAGCACAGTGGGTGTAAGTTAGGATGATCCAAAAATGCACTGGAATATTTTTTTTTTTCGAATTTTTATGCATATCGTCAGGAAATTGAAAACAAAGCTTTTACAAGTTATTTACAGACCTAGTCCTCCCACCTACTCCTAATTATTCCATTCTTTGTTTTTGTCTCTTGTGCGAGATAGCTTTTTTGGTAAAGTTAATTTTTTCTAAACATCGAGAAAAGAGCAAAAATAATTCACTTAAAAAAATACAATACTATATAAAAAATGATTCTTGTTGAGGTTCACTTATTAATTTTTCATAACTAAAAAGTAAAAGCAAAGCTAAAGATTTCAGAAAAAAACGCAACATTCTAGCAATTATCTAGAAGAAGATAGTTAGAAACAATAATAAATTGGTTAAACAACTTTGTTTGTTAACTTGCATTATTTATCACTTTACTAAGTAAAACTGGTGTCAAAAGTTTAAAAAATCACAGAAAAAACCGAAACTATCTAGCATTAATAGAGAAGAAGATATTTATAAACAATAATAATTTGTTCAAATGATTACTTTTGCCAATTTGAATTAATTATTAACAAACTCCAAATGGAGAGTAGACAAATAGTTGAAAATTACAGAAAAAACCGCAAATTTCTAGTATTATTGAAATTGAATATTATTAACAATTATAAAATTGTTTGAACAATTTATCTTGTTAACTCAAATCAATTATTTACCTCTCTCTAATTGAAAATTGGACAAATAGTGGAAAATCTTTTTAAAAAATGCAATTTTCTAGCATAATTCTAGGAGAATATTATTAACAATAATAATAAATTTTTTGAACAATTATTTTTGGGTGAAATTAATTAAGTAATAGCTCATTGTTATTAAAAATCGACCAAAAAGTGAAATTGTTGTGAAATCCTTTTTTTAAATTTCCATAAAATTCCGGAAATTTATGAACAATTTCGGTCATTAATGGTAATGTTACTGGTAAATATGATAACTTACCATGGATTACCCAAAATTCATTTTTAAAACTTTCCATAAATTTCCAGAAATTTATGGAAATTTCGGTCATTTATGGGAATTTTACAGGCATATATGGTAACTTTCCATAAATAACCGGAAAATTCTATTATCTGCAACCAAAATTTACTCACAGTTTTTACAGTGAGTGGGCTGATAATCAAAAAATGCAAGCTCATAGTTGCATAATTTCCATTATTCACCACTGACGTCACTTTTCAGTCCCTAGGGAGTAAAAAGTAGAGCTTTAGCCCCACTTCATAGGCGTCGAAAAGGGCTGAAATCATGCATGTGTCATAAAAACGTCTTTTTTATGGGATATACGTGTTGAACTTCATGGGGCTTGCGCGACCTCTAAATAAGTTTCAAACAAAGAAAAAAAATTGATTTATTTTTTGTAGATTCGAACAAATTTCCGGGCGATCTGCATGGAAATTCAGAAAAAAAAATTTTGGACCACCCTAGTGTAAGTACAGAATTTTATATGTATTGCAATTTTATCTTTAAGAGTGGTCCACATTTAAATTTATACCTGTAGAAATTCGACTTTGGATTTTTGGTGATCGATCCTCTCAAATTAGGTCGTTTTCCGAAAATGGAACAAAGATGTATGCTTATTATAAAATTTTTGTGAATTAAAGTATAAGTTACCTCTCAAGGAATTTTCAAGGAATAATTTTCACCCAATAACTTTTAATTTCGTCCCCCTCAATAACCTTTTATTTTACCCGGAAAATGCCCCAAAAAATGCAAAATATCAGTTATATGTAAAATTCATCCTAAAGGCGGTATTTTTCGCATTTTGTTATCATGAATCATTTCTAATTGATAAGTGACGAATTTTCAGGTATTTTTTAAAATAATTTTGAATTGTTTAAACAATTATTATTTGTTTGAAATTTTTTTTCCTTCTATCATTCGTAAAAAGTTATTATCCTTCAGGATACATGCTAAAAAGTTGATGAATCCTCCTTCTTGTTTCACCTATTTTGTAATTATTTCAGCAATTCTTATTTGTTTAAACAAGTTTATCTCCTTTAAATCGTGAAAAAATTATTATTTTCTGGAATTAATGACACAATTAACGAATGTTGAGGATAATATTATTTTAAGAATATTTTGTAATTATTTAAACAATTTTCATTTGTTCGCACAATTTTTTTCCTTGTGAAGCGTGAAAAGTTATTATTTTCTGAAATGATGACACAATTGTTGAGAATAATATTGGTTTATATTTATCAAGATTTTAAACAATTCTCATTTGTTTAAACAATTCTTATTTGTTCAAACCAGTTTTTCTCTGTTTATCGTGAAATTTTATTCTTTTCTGCAATTAATGACACAATTAAGAAATGTTAAGAATAATATTTTATGCTTAAGATATTTAGAAATTATTTAAACAATTAATTATCATTCATTTGCGCCTTTTCACAGGCAAGATGTCAGAGAAGTAATTTTAAGAAAAAAAGACCATACATTTCTTAGAGCAACTGAATTTAATTATTTAAACAATATAGGGTATACCTTCCCTATGAAAAGGCGCAAGTGAGTGATTATCAATTCTTTAAATAATTGTGAGTAATCTTTAAACAAACAAATATTACTCTCAATATTCGTTAATTGTCTCATTATTTGCAAAAAAGAATAACTTTTCACGATTTACAGGGAAGAAAATTGTTTAAGAAAATGAAAATTGTTTTAAAAAATTTCTAAATATCCTTAAGAAAAAATATATTTATGTCAACATCTGTTAATTGTGTCAATTATTCACGAAAATATTGGGTCCTTGCATATGACTTTAGGCAAAAATTATTTCAAAAACCCCCTTTTTTATGCAAGGACCCAATAATAACTTCTTGTTTTCACGCTTTATAGGAAAAAAAATTTTTTGAAAAAATGAAAAATGTTCAAATAATTATCAAATATTCTTTAAAAATATATTCCTTTCAAAATTGGTTAATTGTGTCATCAATTTCAGAAAATAGTAGCTTTTTACGATTTTAAGGAGAAAAAATTGTTAACAAAAAATTGTTTAAATAATTATCACTATGTTAAGCAAGAAGTACCACTCTTGACATTCATCAACTTTATATCATTCATCCCAGAAGATTTCACTATTTACAGGGGAAAAACCATGTAAGCAGATAATAATTGTTTAAACAATTCAAAATTATTTTAAAAATACTTGAAAACTCTTCACTCATCGATCAAAAATTATTCATGTTGAAAAATTTCGAACAATACCGTCTTTAGCATGAATTTGATGAAAAACTGCTTTTTTGCATTTTTTTGGGTTTTTTCCGGGCACAAAAAAAGGGGATTGGGGGTTCAAAATTGGAAGTTATTTGATGGAAATTATTCCCTAAACATTTCTTGAAAGTTGAATATACTTTAATTTACAAAAAGTTTATAACAAGTACTTTTTTCCCATTTATTCGAAAACCGAGCTTTCCCCATTTAAAACGGATTTTGTATTACCGAAAAACGAACAAATTGAGGGGGATCGATCATCAAAAATCGACGTCTGATTTTTGGACTGCCCTAATGACTCGCGGAATTTTGTTTCATTAATTATTTTTTAAGATTTTTTACTTTTTTCTACTTCATAATGTACTTCTATTTTTTTAAATTATTTTCTTTCACTTTATTATTATTATTATTATTATTATTAATATTAATAATTGTACGAGGTGGTATATCGGAGAGAGGGATAGATTTTTAGATCAATCTAGAATTTCCGTGTTGTTTATTTAAATATCTCGTTCCTTCCGCAACACTGCTCCGACCCAGGTCGCTGATCAATCTCTCTAGCAATCACCCCAGGCGAAGATCTTCACAAAGTCACCATGTAAAGCTCTCCACTCGAGCCCATTAGTATCAATTGAAAAACTTAAATTTTTTAGTAATTTAGACGACCTGGAGCTTGCACTATTAAACCGATTTGTACCAAATTGGGGGTAATGTGGCACAGAGGGTCTATGTTTGTGGTTAAGGTAGTATATTTAGTTCAATATTATACTATATTTTTCAAAAATATACATACAAATTAATCCTATATATTTGGCAACGACACCTTTTTATAATATAGAGAGATATTATTATTAATGCAAATTATAGGCATTATATTGTGTTGAGTGTGAAGTATTCTTATGGATTTACAACTATTGCTTTACTTAACAAAAATTTGCATTAAAAAAGAAAAAAAATGCGACAAGGAAAAACTTATCATTACAGTTAATATAGTTTGTAAAATCAAAGTTTACCAAGTAATTCGAAAAAAAATTTAATTATTTTTATTAAATTGGTAAAATGACAGAAATTTGATGAATGTATCAAAAGGAGAAAATAATTAAAACTTGGCGAGATTATAATTGTTATTGAATATAAAAGAAAAGAACATCTCGCCATGTTTGCATTTTTTCTCCTTTTTAATACACTCTGAAAATTTTTATTTTATCAAATTGATAATTTAAAAAATTTACATATATTTTAGAATTACTTGGTAAACTTTCATTTGCTAACTATATCGATTGTAACGTCAAACGGGGTAATTTCGGACATGTGGGGAGGTTTTAACCAGAATCTGGATCCAGTTGAGGCTTCATTAAGGCTTTACCTGGTTCTAGATTCTGGTCAAACCCTCTCAAGTAATTTAAACTATCAACATAGAAATATCCGAATTCACCCCACATTTCCGAAATTACCCCATTTGACGGTACTGATAATTTTTTTGCTTGGTGGAATTTTTGGCTTTATAGATGTTTTTGGTGAGATTAATAATTTTTCGACTTACTGCAATGACCGGCATGCTTGCAACATTTCGGTCTCTTGGTAATTTTGGCATCTTTGCCACATGGTTCACCTTCTAAAGCCTCATTTGAAGGGCAGGTCACTTTAGGCTTGGCAGGCTTCTTAGCGTGAACAGCTCCAATCAGAAGAGCCACATACAGCAGAGCTAGGAAAGTAATACTTGTAAGCCTCATTTTGTTCGAGAACTAACTAAATTTCCTTTTGTGACAAAAGGATGTTTCTTGACGTAAATGGAATTTCTTTTTAAATTTAAGGTTGAGAGGATTTTCTTTTGTCTCAACAGGAATCCTTTTGCAACACAAATTTTCCCACTGCGACTAACTTCACCTAATCTTGCAGCCAAATAATTCGATTTGTCTAAAAAATATATTCTCTTTGTTCAAAACAAAACAGGCAAGAGGATGATGCTTTCGTTTCAAGACTTTTTCTCTGAGTGTCTCTTCAGTTTCCGGCGCGGCTTATAAACCGACCGATGATTATGCATAAAAAAGCCGGAAAAATTTTACCAGAGAAAAACAGCATACACGTACCGAACATGAAACTGAGAAAAAAAAGAAAAAGAGGTAGGGCAAATGTACCTACATTAAATAGGAAGTGTTGTAATCTCGAATTTCGGGATGACGAGACACTTCATGGCACCAGACAGGAAAATATGTTTCATAAACTTGGTGGGCCATGCATGAATTAAGTAGTTTTTTCCTAGAATCACGTACCCTCCTTTGTTAGGGTCTCTAAATTTTACCCCCCCCCCCCCACTTCAACGCTCTATTTTGCGTAATTTATGCCGACTTGATTTTTTTCGTGAATTTATTTAGGGGTCATGCAAAAATGACGTAAGACGATCAGGATGGAGGCAGTGGTGTAGTCGAGGCCTGGCGGGGCCTGGCGCCGCCAGGGTACTTTTTCCGAAGTCCTGGCGCCGCCAGGCCACTTTCCTGTCACACGGAAAATTTTTCCAGTTATGGATGGATTATTCTTTTAAATAAAATTTATATATTGCATTCAATACGAAACACTTGAAATTCCTAAGATTTCAAGCCGAAATATATTGCATTTTCAACAAAATAGTTGATTTTTCAACCAAAAAAGGTTTTCTACCCAAAGTGATGAATTTTCAACAACAAAAAAACGAATTTTCAAAAAAAAAAAAAAAAATGAAAATGAAAAATGAAGTATTAAAGATAAATTTTCAACCAAGAAGGATGTTTTTTCTACCATAAAATATGACTTTTGAACCTAAAAGGATACATTTTTAACAACATAGTTGAATTTTCATCCAAAAATGATAGCTTTAACAAATGATTAAATTTTCCAAAAATAATTAGATGTTGAACAAAATAGTTGAATTTCTAATCAAATAGTGGAATTTTCAGCATACAAAGATACATTTTCAATCACATAATCAAATTTCCGCACAAAAAAGATTACAATTCTAACAAATATTTGAATTTTCAAGGCAGACAAATTTTTTAGACGACCGTTGAAATTTTATTTAAAAAAAATCATTTTCAACCACGAAAGATGAATTTTCCACAAAAAAGTAAAGTTTTCAAGCTAAAAAGTCGAATGTTCTAAAAAGCAGCGGTCTTTTAAATCTAAAAAAATGAATTTTTAACAAAAAAGATGATTTTCAATCAAGAAAGATGAATTTTCAACAAGATAGTTAATTTTTCAATCAAAAAGTTAATTTTTCAACAAACAAGAATAATTTTCTACCCAAAAAGGCGACTTTTTAATGAAATATATTAATTTTATACCAAGTAATTAAATTTTCAACCAAAAAGTTGAATTTTCAACAAAGAAGATTAATTTTCTACCCAAAAAGACGAGTGTTCAACAAAATACATTAGTTTTCTAGCAAACAGTTGAATTTTCAAATTATACAATATACAGGATAAAGTTTCAACCAAAAATGGAATAGTTACATTTTCAGATGAAAACTCTGATAAAGAAAAACTTTGAACAAAAAAAAAACGAATTATGAACAAATTTGTTAATTTTTCAATCAAAAAAACGAATTTTCTACAGTGCAGTAGAATTTTCAACATAAAAGTTTATTTAAAAGCAAATAGTTTAAATTCCAACTCTAATTATTATGGATCCTCAATAAAAAAAAATTAATGTTTTTACAAAATTGTTCAAATTTAAGTCGAGTGATCGATTTTTCGAACAAGAAAGATGAATTCTCAACTAAGCATATAGTAACAGTTGATATTTCAACCAAAAAAATGCATTTTTAACCAAAAAGGATCAATTTTCAAACAAGAAGATTAAATTCCTACCAAGAACGAATTTTCAGCCAAAAAGTTAACATTTTAACTGAAAAATATCCGTTTTTAACAAAAATTGAGAAGTTTAATTGTCAGTTTCAAAAATTTATTTTCAACCAAACATCAAGCGAATTTTCATCAAAATAGTTAAATTTTCAACCAAAGAGATGAATCTTCTGCTAAAAAAATGAATTTTTAACAAAGTAGTTGAATTTTTGATAAAAAAGATGACTTTTTAAAATATAGTTACATTTTCAACAAAATAATTAAATTTTCAGCCAAATAATAGAATTTTTAACCAAACCAGATGAATTCCGAACTAAAAATATAATAGTAGCCTTTTCAAAAAAAAGAACTTTTACCTAAAAATATCCCTCAAACTGGAAACGTAGTTTATGGAAAATACCGCCAGGCCACTTTTTCTTTTAGGCCTACACCACTGGATGGAGGGGATGTTTTTGGTAAAATATTATTTTTCCTTCTGAATTAACAAAGTAGTTCAACTTTGAACCAAGCAGCTGAATTTTCAACCAAACAAAAAGATTCTCAATAAAAAATGTAATATTTGATGTTTTACCCAAAAAAATATTTTCATTTTGAATCAGAATCTGTTGAATTGAACAAAAGAGGACGAAATTTTTAACAAAATATTTGAATCTTCCTCTACCAAAGAGATGATTTTTCAAATAAAAATGACGAATTTTTAACAAGAGTTGAAATTTTAACCATGGTGGTTTTTGCATTCTATAAAGAAGAAAGATATCCAAAATTTTGAATGTCCAAGTCAAAAAGACAAGCTTTGTATAAAATTGTTGATTTTTCAACAAAGAAGATTGATTTTTACAAAAAAATACGAATTTTTGACAAATCACATACATTTCAAGCAAATAGTTGAATTTCTGTACTTAATAAGAACAACATTTAACCAAAAATGGAACAGTTAAATTTTCATTTGAAAAATTATGATTTTGAATTGAAACAACAGATTTGCTACAAAACAGATACATTTTCAATCGGAGAATATGAGTTTTCAAGAAGATAATACAAGATATTTTCAACCAATAGAATTAATTTCCTATCAGAAAAGGCTAATTTTCAACAAAATACATACAATTTATACTAAAAATGATACATTTTCAACCAAAAATAAGAAGAGTTATGTGAATTTTCATTAAAAAAAATTATCTTTCAACCAAAAACTTATCAAATTTTCAACCAAATAGTTAAATTTTCAGTTTAAAAAATTGAGTTTTAACCTAAGAAGACGAACTTACAACAGAAAATGTTAGTTGATATTTGAACCAACATCAACTGAAACAGGTCAATTTTCAATTAAACAGTTTCATTTTTAACCAGAAAAAAAAATTATTTTCTACCACAAAAGACGAAATCTTAACAAAATACATCAATTTTCAACAAGATAGTTATATTTTCAAGCAAAAAGATTAATTTTCTACGAAAAAAGGCTAACTTTCAACCAGTTACATCAATTTTCAGCAAGACGTTTTCAACCAAAAAGAATAACTTTCATTTTAAAAAATTAATTCTCAAGCAAAAATGAAATAGTTAGATTTTAATTTATACAAATTATCTTTCAATCAAAAACGAAACGAATTTTCAACAAAGTAGTTCAACTTTTGACCACATAGTGGAATTTTTAACCAAAGAAGATGAAATTTCTACCAAAAGAAATTAATTTTTTAATTAAAAAGACGAATTTTCAACCAAGAAATATTTTTCAGTCAATAAAGAAAAAAGTATCATTCAAAATATTAAAATTTCAAACCAAAATACGAGCTTCCTACCAAAAAGGTGAATTGTGAACGAAATAGTTGAATTTTCAACCAAGGAGAATCTTTAACAAAATGGATAAATTATTAATCAAATGAAAAACTTTTCAACCAAATAGGGTAAGAGCACCAATTATTGGCACCTTAAGAGGAAATGTAGACTTTAGGAAATAAATAAACACATAAAGTATTGAATTCTTAAATAGTGATAATTATACCTACACTCCAAATTTTATGAAGAATACATTGAAATGTTAAATTATTATTCAATGTTGACAAAAACTTGAAAAATTGTCAAAAATAAGTATGTAGTCCCAAAATTTTAGTGCTTGGCACTGCTAACCCCAGTTGTTGGCACCCCCCGTCACCAGTGATTGGCACTACACTCACATAACCTCTTAAAATTTTTGCAATTACATTAAAACATTGATTAAAAACAAATTGTGCATCTGAAAATAATAAATAATTTTTCTATTGATGATTCTAAATTTAGTATTTTATAAATTTTGTTTTTGGACATGCCAATATCTTTGACAGCAGCTATAAAGCTTATAGTCATGGCACATGTGTTCTTCGGTATACGTTTTTATTTCCTCAGAGATACTCTCTGATGGGCATATATATCACAATAAATAAAATTTAAAAAAAACATAAATGTTACTAATTTTTTCATTTTCTGCTTTAAACTAGCAAAATCAAGAAACAAATTCAAACATGGATATATATGATTATAGTCAAAATAAATCGGTTTATTTAGTCGGTACATCGACTGAATAAAAACTTTTGCTATTTATATTAACATACATATCTGCGTAACATTTAAAACAT
>CAKNYM010051883.1:0-45095 GCA_932195095.1 Andricus curvator | reverse complement strand
GCCCAGCTAACCTGTTACCATCCTGAAAGGTTCCTGAATGATCACATGTTATCAGAGGAATTGTTACTTGTATCTCAGTCTCCTAGCAGGTAACGGCATAATCGCCGTAGTTTACTAGGGAGGCTTGTTTGCTACCGTTCCCTGTCAGACTAGTAACATGGCGGTAACAGCCGGCAGCGATCTTCATTTATACATATACATTTTGGGTCTAACCTCTATAATGTAATTTCTTTTTCGTAAGGGTTCAGCTGATAAATATCTGTTTTTTTATAAAAGCTTTGTTCACATATTATCTACCTTTTCTGGAACTTATTTATCGTTTAATTATGTTCCTTTCCAACATTTTTGCAAAAATATTCATAATTATAATTCCGAAACGATGTATATTTTGAGGTTAAGCTGTCATTGCACGTTGCGTTTCCAAACATCACTTTGTTACAAGCATGTGATTACAATGGCGGGATAATGTTACCTGCTTCGCTTGTAATTTGTTACTACTTTGAGTGGGAAATATATTGTCACTGGGTGAACAGCATGGAAGTCACCAGTGACTGGTTTTTTTAATCTTGTTACAATTATGTGACTGTTCGGACTAGTAACTGTGTTAGCTGGGCGGTCTGGTCATTGGCACTGGGGTGCCAACGACTAGAGACCATACTTTTTGTATTAATTTCCATTGGCACCCCTCTTAAATTAATAAGTACATTATCACCGATGTTTAATTCTGATTTTTTATTGAATTTCAAATATTTCTTCAAAATACCTGCAAAAAATGAAACAGATTTACTTGTTTACAACGTTGCTATAACGAAATTAAAAAATGTCGTCAGCTAAAGATTTTCTTTAGAAAAGCCGATAAATTCTTGGCACCCTAAAAATTAAAGAGAATTAAATATTTTACACCTAAATTTGACATTATTTTGCTAAAGTTGTATATATCGTTTTGCGCAAAAATGATATTAGAATTAAAATAATATCAGTAAAATACGATAAATGTTCGCATTTTCTTAATATCTAACAAAATTTAAAGGGGGTGCCAATAACCGGCGCAGTGCCAACCACTAGTGCTCTTACCTAGTTGAATTTTTAATCCAGGAGGTTAATTTTCTATAAAATAGATGAATTTTCGACAGATCATATAGATTTTCAACTATTTAGTTGAAAATAACGTAAGACGATCAGGATGGAGGGGATGTTTTTGGTAAAATATTATTGTTCCTTGTGAATTAACAAAGTAGTTCAACTTTGAACCAAGTAGCTGAATTTTCAACAACAGCAAAAAAGATTCTCAATAAAAAATTTAATATTTGATATATTTTACCCAAAAAACTATTTTCATTTTTAAGCAGAAAAGGTTGAATTGAACCAAAAAGGACGGAATTTTTAATAAAATAGTTAAATCCTTTAACAAAACAGAATTATTTTCTACAAAAAAGTTCCTTTTTGAACAAAAGGAGGAAGAAACTTCTACCAAAGAGATGATTTTTCAAATCGAAATGAAAAATTTTTAACAAGAGTTAAAATTTTAACCAAGGAAGATCTTGCATTCTATAAAGAAGAAAGATATGATCCGAAAGTTTGAATTTCCAAGCCAAAAATACGAGCTTTATATAAAATAGTTGATTTTTCAACCAAGAAGATTGATTTTCTACAAAAAAAATAAGAATTTTTGAGAAATTACATACATCTTCGACCAAATAGTTGAATTTCTAAACTTAAAAAGAACAACTTTTAACCAAAAATGGAATGGTTAAATTCTCATTGAATAAATGACAATTTTTAATTAAAACAACGGATTTTCGACGAAAGAGATAAATTTTTAATCGAAGAATATGAGTTTTTAACAAGATAGTACAAGTCATAGCAAGTCATTTACATTTTCAACCAAAAATAATAATTCCCGAATAAAAACTGAACAAATTTTCAAATTAAAAAATCCTTTTTCAACCTTAAAAGATGAATTTTTGACAAAAAATGGTAGTTGATATTTAAAACAAAAAATATTCTTATTTAAAATCAAAAACAGTTGAATTTAACCAATAAAGACGAGTTTTCATCGAGAGACTTGAATCCTCAACTAAAACCGATCAATTTTCAATTAAAAAGTTGTATTTTTAACTAAAACAGAATTATTTTCTACCACAAAAGACAAAATTTTAACAAAATACATCAATTATCAGCAAGATAGTTACATTTTCAATCGAAAATTTTAATTTTCTACCAAAAAAGGCTAATCTTCAACAAAATACATACATTTTCAGCAAGACATTTACATCTTTTTTTTTTTTTTTGGGTGATTCAATCCAATTCAATTGGATTATTACAATTTCACAAATAGGAAAAAGAAATAATCCAAAAATATTTCATATATATTTCTAAAATTGCTATATTTAGTGCAAACATATTACAAAAAAATTTTTTAATAAAAAGATTTCTTTCAAGAAATTGAGTTAAAATTATGTTGGTTCCTTGGTAGTATAAAAAAGACGGATAAAAGAAAAAGTGAGAGGTTGGTATTTTTGGTTGACTTTTTCTCCTTTTCTCCCTCTTTTTTCAATTGGTTATTTTTGTCTCTAATGAGCCGAAAAGTGAGGTGGTCTAGAAATCTATTTTTTAATTTTGAATCTTTTTCATGCTCATTTTGCATAAAATTATTCATGATAAAATGGATTTCTGTTCTATCTTAATTTTAAAATTTACATCTTCAACCAAAAAGAATAATTTTCTACCAAAAAAGACTCATTTTCAACAAAATACATGACATTTCTACTAAAGATGATAAATTCTTAACCAAAAATAAAAATAGTTAAATTTTCATTGAAAAAGATTAATTTTCAAGCAAAAATGAAATAATTAAATTTTCATTCATAAAAATTATCTTTCAATTAAAAATGAAACGATATTCTAACCAAATAGTTCAACTTTCGACCAAATAGTTTAATTTTCTACCAAATTGCTGAATTTTCGAGCCTAAAATAAGAATTTTTTATATATAAATATATACATAAATAATATAAATAAAAAATATAAATAAAATAATATAAATATACATAAATACATTAAATTTCTAGTCAAAATGATAAATTTATAACCAAAAATAACAAGAGTTATGTAAATGTTCATTTAAAAAAATGATCTTTCAACCAGAAACTTAACCAATTTTCATGTTAAAAAATCATTGTTTAATCTAAAAAGATGAATTTTCAACAAAAAATCGTAGTTGATATTTGTACCAAAAAATGTTTTAATTCAAAATCAAGAACAGTTGAATTCAACCAATAAAGACGAGTTTTCAACAAGAGACTTGAATCTTCAACAAAAACAGGTCAATTTTAAATTGAAAAGTTGCATTTTTAACTAAAAAATAATTATTTTCTACAACAAAATACGAAATTTTAACAAAACACATCAATTATCAACAAGATATTTACTTTTTTAATCGAAAAGATTAATTTCCGACCAAAAGAGGCTAATTTTGACCAAAATACATTAATTTCCAACAAGACATTCACATCTTCAACCAAAAAGAATAATTTTCTGCCAAAAAGGACTCATTTTCAACAAAATACATGACCTTTCAACTTAAGGTGATAAATTTATAACCAAAAATAAAAATAATTAAATTTTCATTTACATAAAAAACCAAGTAGTTCAACTTTCGACCAAATAGTTGAATTTTCTTTCAAATTGTTGAATTTTCAAGCCTAAAATACGAATTTTTTATACATAAATAATATAAACAAAAAACAAAAAAATAAAAATGTAATGAAAAAAATAGAAAAATGAAATAATATAAATATACATAAATATATACATAATACCATTTTTTTCCTTGTACAAAAATAATTTTTACCACAACAAAAAACTGTTGAATTGAACCAGAAAGCACAAATTTTCAACAAAATAGTGAAATCCTCAACTGAAGCAGATGGACTTCCAGCGAAAAGTTGCATTTTTAACCAAAAAATATGAAATTTCGACCAAGAGAAATTAATTTTTTTAATTAAAAAAACGAATTTTCAAACAAGAAAGATTTTTCAGTCCCTAATAAAAAATAATTTGATTCAAAATCTTGAAATTTCAAACCAAAAGACGAGCTTTCTAAAAAAGGTGATAAATTTTTAACCAAATAGTTGAATTTTTAACTAAGAAGTTTAATTTTTCAATAACAAATAATTCAACGGATTACGTAAATTTTCAACCATATAGTTGAATTTTTAAACTAAAGAATATCAGTTTCTAACCAAAAATGCAATAGATAAATTTTTATTTAAAAAAAATCTAATTTCCAATAAAAATAAATAATATTCTATAAAAAGAGTTGAATTTTCAACCAAAATTGTGGAATTTCTTACAAAACAGTTGAGTTTTCTATAAAAATTACTACTTTTTGGCAAAACATTCGAACATTCAGTTACAAAAATTAATTTTTAACCGAAAAGGAAACAAATTTTTAAATAGAGTGATGAATTTCAAATTGAAATTATAAATCTTCTACCCAACAAAATTAATTTTTGAGAATTTAGTTCAACTCTCAACCGAAGAATTGAATTTTCAACCTAAAACGATAAATTATGAACAGAACAGGTAATAGTTAATATTTTAATTTATAATTAAAAAAAAGAACAGGAGAATTTGACCAAAAAATACGAATTCTTTTAACAACATACTTCAATCATTAACTAAAATAAGCTCTTCTTCACCCCAAAAAATTCATTTTATTTTTGCATTTTTTTCGCATATTGACGCCAAAAAATTGACTTTCTAAACGAAACAGACAAATTCTCAACAAAATACATAGCTTTTCAACCCATCAGTAAAATTTTAAACCAAAAACAATTATTTTTACCAAAACTTATAAAATTAATCAAAATACATGATATTTGAATCATGTAATTCAATTTTCAACGAAAAATGGAATAGTTGAATTTTCAGTTGATAAAATTAATTTTCAACCAAAGGAATTGATTTTCAATTAAGAGGATGAATCTGTGTTTGAAAAGAGTTTCGACTATACAGTGAATTTTCTACCAAGTTGTTGAATTTTTGAGCCGAAAACCCGAATTTTTCACAAAATATTTTTAACCAAAAAAAAAAATAAATTTCTACAAAAAAGAGGAATCTTTAACAAAATGGATAAATTTTTAACAAAATAATTGAATTTTTAACCAAGAAGATTAATTTTCTATAAAAAGATTGTTGTCAACAGATTACGTAAATTTTCAACCGTATAGTTTAATTTATAAACTAAAAAAGATCAGTTTTTAATCAAAATTGGAATGGCTACATTTTTAATAAAAAAAAACTCATTTTCAATGAAAAAAAATAATTTTCTATAAAAAAGTTTAATTTTCAACCAAATTGTTGAATTTTCCATAAAAAATACGACTTTTTGGAAAAAAGTTGAATTTTCGGTTATAACAATTAACTTTCAACCAAAAAGGAAACAAATTTTGAAACAAACTGAACAATTTTGAACTAAAATGATAAATCGTTTACGAAGATGTTAAATTTTTGAGCCCAAAACCCGAATTTTTACAGAACAGTTAAATTTGCTATATAAAAGTTTCCCACTGTCTATGGTTACGAAATTTCCCGTAACTCTAACTACTTTTCCAACTCGTTCAGGTCTAACGTTACGGAAAATTCCGTAACCATAGGCAGTGCTCTAAAGTTAATTTATTACCGAAGCAGCTTCATTTTTAATCAGACTGTGACATTTTTAACCAAAAAAGATTAAATTTTCAGTTGCAGAAATTAATTTTCAAACATACAAGAAAAGAATTTTCAACAAATTAGTACAATCTTCAATCCAATAAAATGAATTTTTACATAGTAGTTGAATTTTCAACAAAAATAATAAATTATTATTGAAAAATTTATAAGTTGAATTTTTAACTAAAAATTTTAAATTTTCTGCCAAGAAATCGATTAGTTTAATTTTCACTTTCAATGATAAATTTAATAGTTGAAGTTTTAACTAAAAATAGAAACTTTAATTTTCAGTTGTAGAAATTAATTTTCAACAAACAAAAAAATAATTTTTAACAAATTAGTACAATCTTCAACCAATAAAATGAATTTTAACATAGTAGTTGAATTTTCAACAAAAAATAATACATGCTTAATGAAAAATTTATTAGTTGAATTTTTAATTAAAAATTGTCAATTTTCTGCCAAAAATCGATTAGTTTTATTTTCACTTTCAATGATAAATTTAATAGTTGAAGTTTTAACTAAAAATAGAAAGTTAAATTTTCAGTTGCAGAAATGAATTTTCAGAAAAAACGCGAATTTTGAACAAAATAGTTCAATCGTCAACCAATGAACTCAATTTTCAACAAAGTAGTTCAATTTTTAACTAAAAATTATAACTTTTCAGCCAAAAATCGATTAGTTATATTTTCAGTTGAGAAAATTAATTTTCTACAAAAAAATCAAATTTTCAACAAAATATTTCAATCTTTGATCATGTCTAATTTTGAACCAAAAGAGATGAACTTTCAATGACAAATTCAATAGTTGAACTGTCAACAAAATAGTTAAATGTCCGACCAATTAAATGAATTTTTACCAAAGTAATTGAATCTTCAACAATAAAAATTTTGAATCTTCAACAAAAAAATTTTTGAATTTTGAATGAAAAATTTATTAGCTGAATTTTTAACTACGAATAATAAATTTGTGGCCAACAATCGATTAGTTTAATTTTCAGTTGAGATAATTAAAGTTCAAATTAAAAAAAAACGAATTTTTAACAAGATATTTCAATTTTCAACCAAATAGTAGAATTTTGAACCAAAGGAGATGAATTCTGCACCAAAAACATAATAATAAATTTTTTAATGAAAAAAAAGTAACTTTCAATAGAAAATATTTGGATTTTCTTATTGAATTCGATCAATTCAGTTTGCATTCAAACGAAAAACAAGAAAAAGGGGAAGAGAGTGTAAAAATATCTAATTTTCATGTTTTCAAGAATTCAAAGAAATTATATTCAAATTTATATTTTCCATGTTTGATGTTCCGCATTCAGCATTAACCCCTCCTTCCACCTTTGGCCCCAGTTTACGGTATATTATCATAATTAACGAAAAATCAGGTTACAAAATCGACTATCAAAATTGAAAAAGTTTCATGAATAATTTATTTTTATCAGTCTGAGATATTCGAGCGAAGAAAATTCCATATCTTGACCCACTTTCAAAACACTCTCGAAAACGTCGCGATAGCATTGCTTCAACTTGAACTTCACTTGAAGAAGGGACCTCATTAGCACTGTCAAGGTGACAAGGCTAGACGTACAAAATAAAATTTGGGGTTACAAAAAAAAACATAAATTGTTTTTAAATATACAAAAATATATGTTTTTTAAGAAAATGTAAATACTTGGTCATTCATTACTTATTATATCAAAAATTAATTTCTCTATTGAATAAAATATTAATCAAATCCATTTGAAATCAGAAATTAAGCAACACGCATTCTTCTGATTAAATTTTTTTTTGCGATTCATGAGTATTTGAACTTTGAAGTTTGTTTTTCACAAAAATTCAAATTCGTTCTTTAAATATCTATTTTCATTTAAGTCGACTTTATTTTTGACTGGATTTTCAAAAACATAAAAAACCGAAAAAAACCCACTTTTTGATTTCATCCAATATTTTTTAGAAACTCGTTCCATAACTTTTTCAATATAAAATAAAATGTTAATTTTTTCTTAAATTTTATAATATTTCCAAGATTAAAAATAATAGCAGATTTTTAATTAAAATTTATGAAGGAAGAAATACATTTTGTGTTAAATACGCTACTCACAGGCTTGGTACAATTTCAAAAAAGTATCTAACATTTTGAAATAGAAATGCTTTTTTAGAAAAATCTGAAAAAAATCTGAGTAATGTATTTAATCAAAAAGAGTAAATTGTATGCGTGTCGACGTAAAAGAATCACTTAGTAGCGATTATTTAAATAAAATGAGAATTTCATTTTCAAAAACCGGCTTGGGGAACCCCTATATATATATTTTAATCTTACCAAAAAACAGGGAAATTTCAGAAACTTTGACAATATTTATAGAAGGCAGAAAATAGGAAATGGGGAAGATTTTATTTTATTTTTTTATAATTAAAAATAGTCTCGTCAAGTTTTCGCTTTCCCCCTTTTTATGAATTCTTAAGGTTTCCGATTTTTCAATCTAGTAAATTTTGAAATTTAGATATTTTTTAGAATTAGTTGGCAAACTTTTATTTCACAAACTATCTTTAATTTTACTGACTTTTTACTTGGTAGAATTTCTGGCATCTTTAGCCAAATGGAATAATCTTCAAGACAAGAGGATGAATTCGTCAGAAGTCAGTCAATTTTTCAAACAAAAAAGATGGATTTTCAACAAAAATGAAATGATGAATTTTCAACAAAAAATGCATTTTTAACAAAACGTTAAACTTTTACCTGAGTATTTTAATTTTCAATTAAAAAAAAAACATTCGTTACAAAATAATTAAACTTTCAACCAAGAAACGAATTTAGAAACAAAAAATAATAGTTGATACTTAAACCAATGAATATTTTCATTTTTAGTGAAAAAAAGTTGAATTTAACCAAAAAAATACCAATTTTCAACAAAATAGGTGAGTGTTTAAACAGCCAAGAGAAAAAAAATCAATAAATTGTTGAAATTTCAAGCCAAATGGTTCAATCAAGAAGATTTATTTTCTGTCAATAAAGATGAATTTTCCAATAAAGAAGATCAATTTTCAACCAAAAATGAAATAGTTAAATTTCTAGTTACAAAAATAAATTTTCCACTAAAGAAAGAATGAATCTTCAACAAAAATCCCTTCTACAAAAATTATGAATCTTTATTTCTACTGAAATAGATCAATTTTTAAATTAATTTTTTTTTTTTTAAACAGTGGCATTTTCATTCAAAAAAGATTTGAGTTGACTTTTCAACACCAAAATATAAATTTTAAACAAGTCAATTTTCTACGAAATAGTTGAATTTTCAACAAAGCAGTTGAATTTTTGACTAAAAAGGATGACTGTTTATCAAAATTGTTAAATTTTCAAACAATTAATAAAATTTATAACTAAAGAGGTAATCTTTAGGTAAAAGCAGCTACAAAAAAAAAATAAATATAAATACAAGACAAATAAATTACTTATAAGAATATTATATCAGGGTTACCGTAAAACTTCATTTTAAAAATTCTTTAATTTTTCACTGATTAATTTTTCATTTTCCCTGCCCATTAATGATTTAATATATGTTTTGATTAAAAAAATGTTTAGAAACAACTGATTAAGTTCAAATTTAATGCCCGTAAAAATTTAATAATTCTAAAAAAGCACTAACGACTGTACATTTGAAATTAGTTTTTTCTGGTTAAAAAAAATAACATAAAAAATTAAACATTAAAAAATTAGTAACGTTCCTGATTGAGCATTCAAAAATTAAGAAACTTCCAAAAAAATATTTGCGAATTTAAACTCTTAAAACTAAACAACTTTTGTTTCAAGGTTTCAAAAATTAAACTTTTTCATAATCGCGCATTCAAAATTATAATTTTGAATTAAAAATTACATAAATTGTACAGATGAGAAAAATGATGAAGAAGTATCATATCATGCAGTATCGAATGATATTCAAAGTGATTGGATAGATTTTATTATTTAAAAAATTAGATTTTTGTACAAAAAAAAAATTCACTGTTATTCTCACTGATCAAAATTGAAGAATTTTAAATATTGTAAACCTTCAAAGTTTAATTATTCTTGAAACGTTGAAAATTATATGATTCCTAATTAAAAGCTTTCAAAATAATGAATTCAAGGCTAATGGGACCGTTGAAAATTAAATAATTCCAAACTTTATTTAATTTATATCTTTACATTAAATTAAATATTGACCAAATCCATTTTAAATTGGAAATTAAGCAACACTTATTTTACCGATTTGAGAAAAAAAATGTTTGCCATTGAATACCTATTTTCGTTGAAGTTGAATTTATTTTTTGACTGGATATTCAAAAACATAAAAAGAAAATGTTCATTTCTTTTAAAATTCCATAATATTCTCAAGATTAAAAATAATAATTTTAAAAAAATATTTAACATTTTGAAATTGAAATGCTACACTTTTTACAAAAATCAGACATTTTCTAAGAGAAGGAAATAAAATTCAAAAGAGATGAATTTTTAATGTAATATTTTAATTTTCAACCTTTAAAGACAAATTTTCATCCAGGAATGGAATAGTTAAATATTCAGTTGAAAAAATTAATCTTCTACAAAAAACGGCAAATTCTTAACAAAATAGTTAAATTTTCAATTATAGAGATCAGTATTCAGCTGAAATGATGAATCTTCAACAAAAATTCAGTTTGAATAAAGCAGTTCTACACTGAACCAAGTAGTGCAATTTTGAACCGAAAAAATTAATTCTTAACGAAAAATTTAATAGTTGATATTTCAAACAAAATATATTTTAATTTGAAATAAAAAAGCATTGATATTTCAACCAAAATTGATTTTGATTTAAAATAAAAAAAGCACTGAAATTCAACCATAAGAGACAATTTTTTTTTTAAATAGTTGCATTCTCGACAAAAGTTGAATTTTCAACTAAAAATATCAACTTTTACCCAAAAATAAAATAGTGCAATTATTAATTAACAAAAGTAATTTCGAACCAAGAATGAAACGAAGTTTCGACAAATTAGTTAAACTTCACCAAAAAGATTAATTTATAACTGCAAAAAAGAATCAAGACAATAAAAAATTTTTTAACGTAGGGTTTAAATATTCATCCAAGTAGTTGAAAAAAATGCATTTTTTCAAAAAAGATAAATTTTCTACCAAAGAAGACGATATTCTGACAATACACATTGATTTTCTATAAAATACATAAATTTTCATCAAAAGAAGTTAATTTTCAATCAAAATGATCAATCTTCAACAAAGAAGAAATTAATACTTAAAAAAGTAGTTCAATTTTCAACCAAGTAGTTGGATTTTCAATAAAAAAAGATGAATTCTCAACAAAAAATTAGCAAACAAAATTTAGCAATTCATTTTTTGTTTGTTAAAAATGTTATTATTCACTTAAAAATATAATTTTTTGCTTGAAAATTGACTTTTTTTTTTAAATTGAGATTTGCGGGTTAAGCATTTTACTATTTTGTGAAAAAAAATTCTTTTTCAGTTTTGAGTTCAATTTTTTTTTATTATAAATTAAAATCTTTCTGGTCGAAAGTTTAACTACCTTATTTAAAGTTGAATTTTTTTGTCAAAAATTTGTCTTATTGGCTGAAGATTCATCGTTCCAATATGAAAATTAATTTTTTTAACTGAAAATTTAACTATTCCAATTTTGGTTTCAAAAGTATCTTTTTTGTTGAAAATTCAACTAAATGTTTGAAAATTGGTATTTTTTGGTGGAAAATCAATCTTCCTGGTAGAAAATTCATCTCTTTGTTAAAAAATTTAACTACTTGGTTTAAAGTTGAACTTCTTTGTTTTAAGTTTTTTTACATTCTCATCCTGATAAGAAGGTATTAATTTTATGTGAAATAATGACATCGCCGGTTTTCATCAATTTTCCATGTTTTGAAACCCACTGAGCCAGAAAAAACGATTTTTGCAAAAAAAAAAAGAAAAAAGTCTGTAGTCTGTAGTCTGTAGACACGATAACATTGAAAAATGATCAGATTGGATTCAGCTTTGGCACACTTTTTTCAGATCTGAAAGAAAAGGACAAGTTCGTTAACCAGCTATTTTTGATGAAAATTCAAAAAGAGCATTTTCAAAATTTTTGAAACCCTTTTTTTTAATATATTGAAAATTCTATGTACGGCGATTCGTAGTATTTTATTTTAACATTTCAACAATTTATCCTTACGACTTTTTGGCTGAAAAAAATGATCAGAGTTATGGCATTTTCAAAATCCAACAACAAAAATAACGAAAATGAACACTTTAAGCCAAACAACGCACGATATTTGAAAAAATCACGAGAAGTAGAACTTTAATTTTCGAAAGCCCTACAAGATTCTCATAGGAACTTTTTGAATTTTCTTGAAAAATCGAAAATTCAAATTTTGTTCGTACAAAAAATAATAAAGAATAAAAAAATTCCATTTTGCGGTCAAACTATGAGAGATACGAAAAAAGATGGATGAGCGAAAATTGTGTACCCAAAAAAGATCTACGAATTCGTTTCTGATCACTTTCTGATTTGACGCGTGGTTTTTTTTTATTCTTAAAAAAGAACATTGAAAAAAATTAAATTTTTTGATAAACGACACAAGCTACGGAAAAAATAAGCCGATAAAAGTTGTTTACCTAAAGAAGAGCTGCAAATTTATTACTGATCATTTTTTGATAAGATACTGCTACATGTAGTTTTTGTTTTAATCGTGGAAAATGACATTACAAGCAAATTAAATTTTTGGACGAAAAAACACAAGATACAAAACAATGTTTAATAACAAAATTTTTTGAAAATTAGATTTGAAAATTTGCTTTCAACCTTTTTTTCTCACGAAACACGTGATAAGAATGTGTTCATTGAAGCCAAAGGAGCTTTAACAAAAGAGAATTCACAATCACTAAATTACATTTGTTGATGCTTTGATATTTAATTTTAAAATGTGTGTGCACAAATGTGGGGGGAGTACAAAGACCGAGCGTGAACTTGCGAGCGAAGCGAGACGCGCGCGTAGTTGAAAATTCTTTTTTTTTTTTTTTGAAATTTAATTCTTTTGTTGAAGATTCGTTTTTTCCTTGAAAATTTATTTTTGTATGTAGAATTTTAATTTTTTTTTTGCTTTTAAACTCGCAGGTTTGAGTGCGTCTGTTGGAGCTCGCGCTTCGCGCTCGATAATGTATTTAACTCGCACTGCGCGCTCGGTCTTTGTACTTCCTCCACATTTGTGGACAGAAGTTTTAAAATTAAAGATCAAGCATCGACAACTGTAATTTGGTGATTGTGAATTCTCTTTCTTTAAAGCTCTTTCGGCTTTAAAAAACACATTCTCATCACGTATCTCGTCCTTCTCACTCAATTTTGTTCAAAATGCAAACTTTTCTACGTTATGTTCAACTCTATTATATGAAATGTATATTATATTCATTTCTATAACTCGGTCTGGGATTGCTTATTTAGATATTGCAAAATAAAGTACAAATTTTATTTATCATGATTACTTTAATGTTTGTTCCTTATTTTGCACTAATTTTAATTCTCAGCTACCCTGAAAAATGTATCATTTCAATAAATTTATATTATCACAATTCACAATATGCATTGATCTTGAAACAGATGTGTTTCCATTGTCTTGTTTTTATAATTTAAACAAAAGTGGGTATCCTTTAAAAAAATTATGTTAATCAACATTGTATTGCACTTTCAGTCGTTTTTCCAAAACCTTAATTTGTTTATTTTCAATGATATTTTTTACAATTCAAACAAAAAATACGCATCCTATCGAAAAATAATTTAGAACAAATTTGTAGATCTTTTTCGATTGAACAAATTTTATTGATTAATTTTTTTCATAACTTGTGTTATTTTTCCAAAAATCTAATTTTTTTCTTGTTAATGTTATTTTTTACGATTGAAACAAAAACTACGCGTCCTATCAAAAAATTATTGATGACAAATTTGTATCTCTTTTTTAGTTGAGCAAGTTTTGTCTATCAATTTTTCCACAGTTTGTGTCGTTTGTCCAAAAATTAAATTTCTTTATTTTTAGTTCTACATTTTACGATTGAAACGAAAACTACACATTCCATCAAAAATGATTTGAATACAAATTTATAGATCTCTTTTGGGTGTACAACTTTTGTCTATTAATTTTTTTTCGTACCTTGTGTCTTCTTTCCAAAAATTTAATTTTTTTATTGTTGATGTTATTTTTCACGATTAAAAAACTACACATCCTATAAAAAAATGGTTGATGAAAAATTTGTAGCTCTATTTTGGGTGAACAACTTTTATTGATTTATTTTTTTTAGCTTGTATCGTTTGTCCAAAAATTCAATTTTTTTGTTTTTGATATAGTTTTTTACGAATAAAACAAAAACTACGCGTCCTATCAAAAAGTGAATAAGAACAAGTTTGTCGATCTTTTTTGTCCGCACAATTTTTGTCGATTTATCTTTTTTTATATCCTGTATAGTTTGACAACAAAATAGAATTTTTGATTTTTTATTATTCGCTGTGCCATCAAAATTTGAATTTTGGATTTTTCAAGAAAATTCAAAAGTTGTTATGATAATCTTGTAGGGCTTTCAAAAAACGTTTTCCTTTTCTTGCCTTTTTTTATATCGTGCGTTGTTTGGCTTGAAATTTAATTTTCGTTTTTTTTTAAATTTTGAAAATGCTATAACTCTGACAATTTTCTTTTCATCAAAACAGTTGGGAAAATGATTTCATCGAATTTTCGAGTACTAAGAATAGCCGTACATAGAATTTTTGAATTTTGACAAAAATTATCTCAACATTTTTCAAAATACTCTTTTTGAATTTGTATACAAAATAGCTGGCTAACGAACTCGACCTGTCTTTTTGGACCACAAACTGGCATGCAGAAGGAAATTTGAATTAGAGAATTCCTCCGAAAGTTATCGCGTGGTTACACAACAGACAGACCGACAGACAGACGTTTTCGTAAAAACGATGTTTTCTGACGTGAAGAATTGACGAAAACTGGATAAGTGAAAATTTACATGAATTTAAGACATTCCATCATAAATGATGCGGATGTAAAAAAGAAATAGTTAATATTTCAACCAAAAAAGATTTTAATTCAAGATCAAAAACAGTTGTATTCAACCAAATCAGTAATTTTTAATGATACCACCAGTAACTTTCACCAATTAAAGCAGTCATTTTTGTTGATCAAATGATGTCAATTTAGAGAGTGTAGAGTTGATCTAAATTTTCATTGCAAACAACTTATACAAATAGACTTATGTTCGTTCTCATTGGGTGTTGTAAAATAACTATGATTTTTTCAGGTATTTATAATTATTTATTTTCAAAAGCATTGAAATCAGAGAGTGACACTGTGTTTAAAAAATGAGCACACTATAACTCGTTGTAGATTGCTGTCCTTAAACAGTCAGCACCCCTGTACAATATAGCTGCCACTGCTAGCGATCATCCGCGGCCATAAGGCATCTATGGTAGCCCTTATGATGGTCTATAACTGAAAATATGTTTTATTATTCAATACCAGTATTTAGAACTATTATTTCAAACTATCTTGAACTTTAATATTCTTAAATTCTACAAGAGTGTCTGTATTCTAGTAAAATAATTTGTATATTTCACATCGTATTGTGCCAAAGAATTGATTGAGAAAATATTGTGATTGAAGCAATTATCAAGATTCGCGGTAGGGAATCGCCGCTAAATAAAAAAAAAAAGAAAATATTTTTTCTTCGAAGGACTCTGGTCATCTTACATGCATTGGCTATATCACCCAATTCTCAACCGATTTGTGTCACACCTTTAGGAATTAATGAAAAATCGCAAAAAATAACTTTTGTACTTCTTTACTCTTATCCTTTTTTCTTGGTATGTCCAGGTCTCACCACCCTACATCTCAGTGGGTGTAAGTACAGAATTATATATTTATTGCAATTTTAGCTCTATTTGTTACATTTTTACTTCTGGCAATGTATCATACAGTACCGATAACCTATCTGCCCTCGTTTATACGCCTGGCTATCTTCATCGATCTTTCCGTCAGTAGTAAATAGAATTCCAAGATACACGTAATTATCAACTTGTTCTATTCTCTCTTTGTCTAAGGCAATGTTGTATACTGGGTTTCCACCCTTTCCTTCAAACACCATAACTTTTTTTATGTTAATCTTAAGACCCATGTTCTTCATGCTAGTATACAGTCTGATCAACATTCTCTGCAAGCTTAGCTGATGTTAATTGATATTGACTAGGTAAGACTGTAATTAGAAGATGTTGGATTTCGTTGGTATACTCGTCCAACCAGTAATTCTGGATCAGTGGACTAACAAAATCTAACATCACCTAATTAAATTTTTACCTGGTCAACATCAGTGAACATCATCTAATCATACAGCACAGTTGAAGAAGATAAAACAATGGTCGAGCGGGAAACCACTCTGGTGATCCGCTGAACCGCTCGGTTATCCGAACTGGTAATCCACGGTAATCCGCTTAACGCACTTGTATCTGGAGTAATCCACTTGAAAGTAAAATTAATCAACTTGTAAACCAGATAGCTCGGTGTAATCCGGTGTAATCAAGAGTAATCCACTTGTAATCCAGATAATTGGAAGTAATTTAAGTAATCCAAGCAATTAACTTGTGATCTATATCGTTTTTAGTTGAAATTCATGTATTTTGATAAAAATTCGCCTTTTTCAGTAGAAAATTAATCTTCCTCGTTGAGAATTCACGATTTTGGTTGAAAAGTCAACTTTATGGTGAAAAATTAATCTAATTTGTAGGAAATTTAACAATTTTGTTTAAAAATCATTTTTTGTTTGAAAATTTAATTGTTCTGTTGAAAATTCGTCTTTTTGGATTGAAAATTTAACTAATTTAATCGAATAATTTATTTATTTGCTTGAAAATTAAACCATATCGTTGAAAATCATTTTCTTTTATTGAAAATTATTTTTTTTGTCAATTGAAAATTTATGTATTCCAGTTCAAGATTCTTATTTTTAGTTGAAAATTCATCTCCTTGATTAAAAATTTGGTTATTTTGCTGAAAATTAGATATTTTTGAAAAAATTTATTTTTTTTACAATGAAAATGTAAGTGCTTCATTTTGGTTGAAAATGTATCTTTTTTAGTTAAACATCCAACTGTTATTTGGATGAAAATTGATCTTTTTTAGTTGAAAATTTAACTACTTGGTTGAAAGTTGAACTTTGTTGAAAATTTAACTATTTTGTTGAAAATTCGGTTTTATTGGTTGAAAATTAACTTTTTAAACTGAAAATTTAACTTATACATGATTGATTGTAAGTCTATCTTTTTCAGTTGAAAATTCATCTACTTCGTTAAAAATGTGTCGTTTTTGGTAGAAAATTAATCTTTTTGTTTGAAAATTCAATTACTTGGTTAATATTCGAACTAGTTGTTAAAAATTCATTTTTTAGTTTTTTTTGTTTTAGTTGAAAATTCCTCTTATTGGTTGAAAATTTAATTATTTTATTAAAAATTCGTTGTTTTTTGGTTGAAAATTTATTTTTTGAATGTAGATTTAACTATTTCAATCTAAGATTCTTCATTTTAGTTGAAAATTCATCTCATTGACTAAAAATTGGGTTATTTTGCTGAAAATTCGATATTTTTGTAAAAAATTTATTTATTTTACAATGAAAATGTAAGTGCTTCATTTTGGTTGACAATTTATCTTTTTTAGTTAAAAATCCAACTGTTATTTGGATGAAAATTGATCTTTTTTAGTTGAAAATTTAACTACTTGGTTGAAAGTTGAACTACTTTGTTAAAAATTCATTTTTCTGGTTGAAGATTCTTGATTTCAGTTGAAAATAATTTGGTTAAAAATTTAACTATTTGGATAAAAATTCGGTTTTATTGGTTGAAAATTACCTTTCTTAACTGAAAATTTGACTTATACATTTTTGATTGTAAGTTTATCTTTTTCAGTTGAAAATTCAACAAGTGGGTTGAATATTCATCTACTTCGTTGAAAATGTGTCGTTTTTGGTACAAAATTAAACTTTTTGTTTGAAAATTCAATTACTTGGTTGATATTCGAACTACTTGTTAAAAATTCATTTTTTAGTTTTTTTTGGTTTTAGTTAAAAATTCCTCTCTTTGGTTGAAAATTTAATTATTTTGTTGAAAATTCGTTGTTTTTTGGTTGAACATTTATTTTATAAATGTAGATTTAACTATTCCAGTCCAAGATTCTTCATTTTAGTTAAAAATTCAACTGTTTAAATGAAAAGTTATCTTATCAGTTGAAAATTCAACTGCTTGGTTAAGAATTCATGTATTTTGAAATTTGGCTTTTTTGGTAGAAAATTAATCTTCTCGGTTGAAAATTTATATTTTCCGTTGAAAATTCAATTATTTTGTTAAAAATTAATCTATTTCGTAGAAAACTAATCTTCTCGGTTAAAATTGCATTTTTTGGTAGAAAATTCAAGGATTTGGTTGACAATTAACATTTTTTTCGAAAAAAAAACAATTTTGTTGAAAAGTATCCTTTTTGTTTAAAAAGTTAAAAGGTTTTGTTGAAAATTTGTCTTTTTGGTTGACTTCAACTGGGTTTTTATTTGAAATAAAAATTTTTTTGGGCTAAAATATCAATTGTGCATTACATTTTTTGTTGAGAATTCGTCTCTTTTGGTTAAAAATTGATCTACTTTGTAGAAAAGTTCAGAGTATTGTTAAAAGGTAAATATTTATTTTTGAACTGAAAATTTAACTATTTCATTTTTGGTGCAACATTGATATTTTTTATTAGAAGATTCAAATATTTGGCTGAAAATGTATCTTTTTCAGTTGAAAATTTATTTATTTTTTCAAACATTCATCTTTTCCGATAGAAAATTAATTTTCTTGGTTAAAGAATGCACTATTTTGTTAAAAAATTTAACAATTTAAAAAAAAAACATTTAAGTTAAAAATTCGCGTAAGTCTAGTTTATGCAGAATAATCCACCATAATTTTATGTAATCCGGAGTAATCTTAGGTCATCCAGACTAATTTTGTATATAGAGGTAATCCAGGGTATTCCGAAGTAATCCACCTCCGCTGGACCGTATTTTTAGAAATTGTTTCCCCCTCGACAATGGTCAATGAAACAAACCAACTTATACAGATGGCTTCCTATCATCTGCTAACGCCAACACTTGCATTCTCACTGTTTCTAGATCCACACCATCTTCTTCAAAGAGAGTCATTCTTAGACATTTGCTAATAAATATAATAAATAGCCAAGAGGACCTGATGTACCCTTGACTAACACCATGTCTAATATAAAACCAATCACGCAGTTCTCTATTTACCCTTCAACTGCATATATTGTTTTTACTGCTTTTAGGAGCCAACCATTGACTCCATACTTTTTCTGGACTTTCCAAACCTTAATTCAATGTACCTAATCAATTGCATGCTCCAGATCAACACATGAACAAAAAGCTTTTTTGTTCACTCGCAAACTTTTTTCTGTGATCTGTCTCAAGCTAAATATCTGATCTGCACATGATCTTCCTGGCATAAATCCACATTGGACTTTCCAGATATTTCCTTCTGTTATCTTCATGACCTTAGGAATGAATATTTTTGAATATATTTTACCTGCAATACTTTTTAAGCTGATAACTCTATTATTATTGCAGTTACCTCATTACCCTTTCCCTTGTAGATTTAAACAATTTTCAGACAAATAATCGTCTGAAAATGTCGAAGTAAATTGACTAGATGAAGCTCCAGTGCGATTTCCAGAACATTTTGATTTGCAAATAATTTCTAGAGAGATTACACTTTTCATGCAAAAAAATCTACTTCTTATTCACTTAATAACATTTGGAGCTTACACTATTCTACTGATTTGATCAAAGATTTTAGTATGCTTCTATCAGAGGTTGATCAAAGATGTCTTTTGGGAAATTTGGATTAATCCATTATTTTTCAAAATTTTGCGCTTTTAACTCAAAGAGTTTCATTTTTTAGTAATTCAATCGACCTGGAGCTTAATATAGTATCAAACAGATTTGTACACAACGTTCAGCGCAACTCCGTTAAATAAATTTCTATAGGACGAATGTCTTGATTGTCTCGCGGAATTTTGTTTATTAATTATTTTTCAAGATTTTCTATTTTCATTTGGAAAAAATCAATTTTTCAGTAATTCAGACGACCTGAAGCTTCCAATATTAAACCGATTTGTACCAAATTGGGGGTAATGTGGAGCATGAGATAATGTGGCACAAAAGATCTATTTATTTGATTAAGGTAGTATATTTAGTTTAATATTGTACTCTCTTTTCCAACAAACATATATGCAAATTAGTTCTATGTATTTGGCGGCGAAAACATTTCATAATATAGAGAGATATAAATATCAATACAAATTATATGCATTATATTGTGTTGAGTGTTAAATATTCTTATTGATTTGAAACAATTATTTTACTTAATACAAATTTTTATTAAAAAAGAAAAAAATTCCGACAAGGAAAAAAAAGATAAAATGACAGAAATTTGAAGACTGTATCAAAAGGAGAAAAGCATGAAAACTTGGCGAGATTATTATCGTTAATAAAAAATAAAAAAAGGGAACATTTCGCCATGTTTGCATTTTTCCTTTCTTTTGATACACTCTCAAAATTGCTGTCATTTTATCAAACTGATAATTCAAAAAATTTAGATATCTTTTAGAATTACTTGGTAAACTTTCATATCGCAAACTATATCGATTGTACTGTCAAAGGGGGTGATTTCGGACATGTGAGGTAAACCCGGAAATTCCCGAATTGATATTTTAAATCACTCAAGGGGGTTTTAAGCAGAATATAGAACCAGTTGAGGCTTTATTAAGGCTTTAACTGTTTCTAGATTCTGGTTAAAACCCCTTTAAGTAATTTAAACTATCAATTTAGGAATGTCCGAATTTACCCCATCTTTCCGAAATTACCCCGTTTGACGATGATGATAATTTTTTACTTGGTGGAATTTTTGACATTAAAGATACTTTTGATGAAATTAATAATTTCTCGACTTACCACAATCACCGGCATAATAGCAACATTTCGGTCTTTTGGCATTTTTGCCACAGGGTTCACCTTCTAAAGCCTCATTCCAAGCGCATTTCATTTTAGGCACTACAGGCTTACCCTTGGACTTACCCTTGGGCTTACCCTTGGGCTTACCCTTGGGCTTATCCTTGGGCTTACCCGAGAGCTCACCCGAGGGCTCACCCGAGGGCTCACCCGAGAGCTCACCCGAGGGCTCATCAGCATGAACAGCTCCAATGAGAAGAGCAACGCACAGCAGAGCTACGAAAGTAATACTTGTAAGCCGCATTTTATTCGAGAACTAACTATCTCTTCAGCTTCGTACACGGCTTATAAACCGACCGATGATTATGCATAAAAAAAGCCGGAAAAATTTTACGGCAGGAAAACAAAATACACTTACCAAACACGAAACTGAGAAAAACAAGGAAAAGAAGTAGGGCAAGCGTACCTACATTAAATAGGAAGTGTCTTGTCATCTCGAATTTCGGGATGACGAGACACTTATTGGCACCAGACTGGCAAATATTCTTCATAAACTAGGTTAGTGGGCCATGCATGAATTACGTAGTTGTTTTCTGAAATTTTGAATCACCTACCCTTCTTGTGAATTAAAAAAGTTATTCAACTTTGAACCAAGTAGCTGAATTTTCAACCAAAAAAAAAAAAAAGAATCTCAATAAAAAATGTAACATTTGATATTTTACAAACAAAAAATATTTCCATTTTGAATCAGAAACTGTTGAATTGAACAAAAGAGGAAAATTTTTTTAACAAAATAGTTGAATCTCCGTCTACCAAAGAGATGATTTTTCATATCAAAATAACGTTTTTAACAAATCACATACATTTCAAGCAAATAGTTGAATTTCTAAACTTAATAAGAACAACTTTTAACCAAAAATGGAACAGTTAAATTTTCATTAAAAGAATTATGATGTTGAATTGAAACAACAGATTTTCTACAAAACAGATACATTTTCGATCGGAGAATATGAGTTTTCAACAAGATAGTACAAGAGAGATATTTTCAACCATTAGAATTAATTTCCTATTAGAAAAGGCTACTTTTCAACACAATACATAACATTTCTACTAGAAAATGATACATTTTTAACCAAAAATAAAAAGAGTTATGTGAATTTTCATTTAAAAATATTATCTTTCAACCAAAAACTTAACAAATTTTCAACCAAACAGTTAAATTTCCAGTTTGAAGAATTAAGTTTTAACCTAAGAAGACGAACTTACAACAGAAAATATTAGTTGATATTTGAACCAACATCAACTAAAACAGATCAATTTTCAATTAAACAGTTGCATTTTTAACCAGAAAAAAAAATTATTTTCTACCACAAAAGACAAAATTTTAACAAAATACATCAATTTTCAAGAAGATTGTTATATTGTCAAGCAAAAAGATTAATTTTCTACCAAAAAAGGCTAATTTTCAACCAGTAACATCAATTTTCAGCGAGAGGTTTCAACCAAAAAGAATAACTTTCATTTAAAAAAATTAATTTTCAAGCAAAAATGAAATAGTTAAATTTCAATTTATGAAAATTATCTTTCAACCAAAAATTAAACGAATTTTTAACAAAGTAGTTCAACTTTCGACCAAATAGTTGAATTTTTAACCAAAGAAGATGAAATTTCTACCAAAAGAAATTAATTTTTTAATTAAAAAGACGAATTTTCAACCAAGAAATATTTTTCAGTCAATAAGAAAAAAGTATCATTCAAAATATTGAAATTTCAAAGCCAAAAAGACAAGCTTTTTATAAAATTGTAGATTTTTCAACAAAGATGATTGATTTAAAAAAAAAAGAATTTTTGACAAATCACATAGCCAACAGCCATACCACGCTGAAAAAACCAGTTCTCGTCAGATCACTGAAGTTAAGCAGCGTTGGGCGCGGTTAGCACTTGGATGGGTGACCATTCGAGAAAACTGAGTGCTGTTGGCACATCGTGGGTGTGGTGAGCCCACACTTGTAGTTATTTACTACAAGTTATCAACCTAGAAACACTACCCGAATCGGGTAGTGTCACGCCTACCCCGAAAGGGAAATGGCTTAATGGTATACATAATTTCAAGCAAATAGTTGAATTTCTAAACTTAATAAGAACAACTTTTAACCAAAAATGGAACAGTTAAATTTTCATCAAAAACATTCTAATGTTTAATTAAAACAACAGATTTTCTAGAAAAGAGATACATTTTCAATTGGAGAATATGAGTTTTTAACATGATAGTACAAGATAGACATTTTCAACCAAAAGAATTAATTTCCTATCAAAAAATGAGAATTTTCAACAAAGTACATAAAGTTTCTACTCAAAATGATACATTTTTAACCAAAAATAAAAAGGGCTATGTAAATTTTCATTTTGAAAAATTAATTTTTAACCTTAAAAGATGAATTTTCAACAAAAATGTTAGTTGATATTTGAACTAACATCAAAAACACAGATCAATTTTCAATGAAAAAGTTGCATTTTTGACAATAACAAAAATTATTTTCTGCCACAAAAGATGAAATTCTAACAAAATACATCAATTTTCAACACGGATACATTTTCCAGCAAAAAGATTAATTTTCTACTAACGAAAAAAAATGATTTTCAACCAAATACATGACATGTCGAGTATACAGGACCAGTAGACGAAAAACAATCAACATCAAATTATTTAATACAATTTATCTGGTTAAAAACCATAACATCGAAAATATAAAATATTCGAATGTTGGAAAATGAATCTTACAAGTATGGGAATGACGTCGGAATTCAATTTTAGGGATTGTGATGAAATTTATCTCGTCTCTCCGAAGCTTAGTGGGTAAGAGCACCAGACCGGCAATATGGAGGACCTGGGTTCGGATCCCAGCGGAGCTTGAGAGCAATTTTTTCACAATTTAGAAATAAAAATCAGTATTCAAAATATTTATTTTAGACCATTAGATGAAAAACAATCAACACCAAATTATTCAAAAATATAAATAGTTCAGTTTTCACTCAAAAATATTAATTTTCAAGCAAAAATGATATAGTTATATTTTAATTCATAAAAATTGTCTTTCAACCAAAAATGAAACGAATTTTCAACAAAGTAGTTCAACTTTCGACCCAATAGTTGAATTTCCTATAAAATTGTTCAATTTTCGAGCCCAAAATACGAATTTTTCACAAAACAGTTGAATCTTCAACAAAAAAGTTCATTATCAATCAAAACAGATTAATATTTAACCAGGCAGAGGCATTTTTAACCAAGAAGGATAAACTTTCTACAACAACAAAAAATTAATTTTCAAACCAAAAAGGCGAATGTTCAACAAATTCTTTAAATTTGTAATCAAACAAAATTTTTTATTCAAGAAAGAAAAAAATTCAATTAAATTATTGAATTTACAAGCCAAAAAGACGAATTTCAACAGAACAGTTGAATTTTCAACCAAAACAGATTCATTTCCAAACAAATAATTTAATTTTTAACCAAATAGTTGAATTTTTTATCCCAACGGTTAATTTTCTATAAAATAGATGCATTTACAACAGATCATATAAATTTTCAACCATCTAGTTGAATTTTTAAACTGGAGAATATTAATTTTGAACCAAAAATTAAATAAATTTTTATTAAAAAGACTCATTTTTTATCAAAAATCAATTTTCTATAAAAAAAGTTGAATTTCCAACCAAGGTGTTGAATTTTCTACAGAACAGTTGCATTTTCTATAAAAAATACGAATTTTTAGCAAAGGAGTTAAATTTTCGGTTACTAAAATAAATTTTCACCAGAGAGAAAACAAATTTTCAAACAGAATGATGAATTTGCAACTAAAGTTATAAATATTCAACGAAAAAATAATCATTTTTAGAAATGTAGTTCAACTTTTAATCAAAGAATTGAATTTTGCACCTAAAACGATGAATTTTCAACAAAAAAAAAAACAAATTTTCAACAAAATATTTCAATCTTCAACCAATAATATGATTTTTTTAACAAAGTATTTGAATTTCATAAAAAAAAATTTTCTTAATGAAAAATTTATTAGTTGAATTTTCAACTAAAAATTAGCATTTTTTAGCCAAAAATTAATTGGGTACATTTTCAGTTGGAAAAATCAATTTTCAACAAAATAGTTCAATCTTCAACAAAATAGTTCAATCTTCAACCCAATAGGAGAATTTTGAACCAGAAGAGATCAATTTTTAATGACAAATTAAAAAGTGCAATTTTCAACTAAAATCGATGAATTTTTATTCAAAAATAGAATTTTTCAATTTCCAGTTGCAGAAATTAATTTAAAAAAAAACGAATTTTCAACAAAATAGTTCACTCTTCAATTAATAATATGAATGTTTAACAAAGAAGTTCAATTTTCAACTAAAAATTATCAATTTTAAACTAAATATTATCCATTTTCAGCCAAAAATCGATTAGTTATATTTTCAATTGAGCAATTTAATTTTGAACTAAAAAACTAATTTTTGATAAAATAGTTCAATCTTCAACCAAATAGTAGAATTGTTAGCCAAAAGAGATTAATTCTGTACCAAAAATATAACAAGGGACTTTCCAATGAAAAATAAGTAACTTTCAACGAATAATAGTTGGATTTTCTTACTGGGTTCTATTAATTCAGTTCACATTTTAGCGAAAAAACGAAAAAAAAAAGGGATAGTTTCTTGAAAACATGAGCAAAAATAGGAATTCTTTTAAAAATGAGTAAAAGGGGTTATACGGGGAAGAGTGTAAAATGAAATCTACAATTTTCTATTTTTCAAAAATTGAAAAAAATCGTATTCAAATTTATATCTTCCATGTGTGATGTTACATTCTGCATTGACGCATGCCCCCCCCCCTTCCTTTAGCCCCAGTTCACGGGATATTTACATAATTAACCAAAAGTCAGCTTAAAAAATTGACTATCAAGATAGAAAAAGTTTCACGAATAATTTATTTTGAATCAATTGTGAGATATTTGAGTCAAGAAAATTCCAAATCTTGACCTACTTTCAAAGCACTCTCGAAAACTTCGCGATAGCATTGCTTCAACTTGACCTTCATTTGAAGAAGTCCCTCATTATCAGTGTCAATATGACAAGGCTAGACGTAGAAAATAAGATATAGTGTCACAAAAAAATTGTTATTAATTATACAAATATATATGTTTCAATAAAAAAATGTAAATACTCGATCATTCATTACTTACTAAATCAAAAAATATAATTTCTCTATTAAATAAAACAGTGACCAAGTCCATTTTTAATTAGAAATTAAGCAACACGTATTTTTCCGATACAAAAAATTTGTTTTGCGATTTATAAGTGTTTGAACTTAGTTTTTTTTTGAAATTCAAATTCGTTCTTTAAATATCTGTTTTCATCAAAGTCGATTTTATTTTCTCACTGGATTTTCAAAATCACTCCTAAAGGGAAATGACTTAATGGTATAATAAATAATAATGTAAAGCCGAATTTCGTAGAAAACCTCACTTTTTTATTTCATCCAATATTTTTTACAAATTCGTGCCATCATTTTTGCAATATAAAATAACATGTTAATTTCTTCTTAAATTTTATAACATTCTCCAGATTAGGAATAATGGCAGACTTCTAATTCAAATTTATGAAGGAAGAAATACATTTTTAGTTGAATACGTCGCTCATAGTTTTGGGACAATTTCATGAAAGTATTTAAAATTTTGAAATAAAAATTCTTTTTTAAAAAAATCTGCTAAGAATCTGGGTGATGTATTTGAGCAAAAAGAGAGCATTGGATGCCTGCCGAAGTAAAAGAATCCATCAATAGCTTTTTACCAAAATTATTGAATTTTTAACCGAAAAGTTACATTTTTACCTAAGAAAGATGCAATTTCTACTGAAATAAATGAATTTTTAGAATAGGAAACAAATTTTCAACAAACAAAAAAATAGTGGCATTTCCATCCAAAAAAGATATTAGTTGACTTTTCAACACCAAAATATAAATTTTAAACCAGTCAATTTTTTACGAAATAGTTTAATTTTCAACAAAGCAGTTGAATTTTCGAATAAAAAGGATGACTTTCCAGCAAAATTGTTGAATTTTCAAACGATTAATAAAATCTATAACTAAAGAGATAATCTTTAGGGGAAAGCAACTGCAAAAAAAAGTTATATGAATATAAATACAAGGCAAATAAATTACTTATCAGAATATTATATCAGGATTACCGCAAAACTTCATTTTGAAAATTCCCTAATTTTTCCCTGATTGATTTTTGATTGTAGAATTTATTCTGCTTGACAGTTATTGAAAGTTATAGAAATTTCCTGACTTTTACAATATTTTATTTCTAAGTCCCGGACTTATCCCTGACTCACAAAATTCCCTGACTTTTTTTTAAATTCTTGTTGGCTAGGTTCTTTTTTTACTTACCAGGTTTCTCTGGCGCTTAAAGTTAAAATCATATTAAATTTCTGTATAATTACTGCGAGTTATTTGTTTAATTTGCGAGTTTCCAAAAATTACATATGGGAGAGTGGAACTAAGCCGACACTTTTTTTTTAAAGTCGTTATTTAATTAAATTTTTTTTTGTTTGACAACGTATTAGGTATGGTTGAATCGAGAATTTAGTTGGCTACAAAATGTCACTGCTGATTTCAATAAATTACGATTCTTTGTTTAACAATTATTATTAAAAAAACTGAAGTGATGGAAAATCTGTCGAGCGAAAAGTCGTGGAGCTAAGCCGACACCCAACTGGGATAAGTCGACACTTGACTATAATGTTTGAAGAGAGAAAAGGTCATATTTTTAGCATTTTTATTATGGATGAAAAAAATGTGAAAAATTTAAGCCTTTGTGATTTTTGTAAAATAATCATAGTTTCAGATATCATTTACTCGAAAACAGACTTTAAATGTAAGTATACTAATGATAAATTATAATTATCGAGAATTGAGTATTTTTTCATGCCCAGGAGCAATACAAGAAACGATTATCTATTGGTGGATAGAGGTGCCAAATAAGGTGCTAATAGGGCCATCCACTATTTTATTTTTGCATATTAAAGTATATGCTCTAAAATCACTAATGATAGCACTATACTGTAAAAAAAACTTTTTTTCGAAATTATTTTTGAAAAAGATAAATTTGTACGTGAATTGCCGGGCAAATTATTTATATCTATAACCAAATGTGAGGGACGAAAAAAATGGTACAAAATGATTTAGCGTGACATGTGCTCTGCATCTTTAAGGTCAACAGTATTGTTGCGAAAATAATTTCAACGATAACTAATTTTTTTCATTTTGAATAAAAAAATATACAATATTTTTTTTTTATAACATAAAACTCTAATTGACTTATGTTCAACGGTGTTATAAATATGGGGTGCCAAGATGTATGTGAGCTATAACTTCACAAAATCAAATCGTTTATCCACGGAAGAATAAGTATTATAAAATAAAGTATTTATAAAAGCCATTATAAATCTTATAATTATAAATTTTATTACAATTTTATAGAAGTATTTATAAAAGTATTTATCAAAGATAAAAGCATCTATACAAAAAGTGAGGTTAGGTTTTCTGGATGCAATATTGCCAATATTGCATATATGTTACGATTCGCCTAAAGCAATTATCATTCTAAATTGATAAATTAAATAAATTAAAATATTCTTTTTCAAAGGTTTAACGTCATTCATCCCAAATAATTGTTGTTTCGCTTTTACACCTCGAGTCTCAGCAACGTTGAAATTGGTGCACTTCGAAAATAAATCGCTTATCATCAGAGTAATCACTATTGGAAAATTATCCAAACTGGCTTTAACGTATCCAGGCATACTGATACTCCGTAAAAATAAACCCTTTTAGCTAAGAAACTTTGATTATTATTAATTATTTCGATTGTTTTTATCAAACTGAACATGTATTTTCTTCAGCTTTGACGGCGCGTGACGTCACACCATGTGTTTCAAGCCATGAGGGCGCCACATGTTTCGTTTCAAAAATTGTAATTTCCGGTGGATATCTTGTCACTTTTTAATCAATTATTATAAATTATTAAATAAAAAAAATTAAGTTTTGATTTCACATTTCAGTTGACCCTATTGACTAATTTCTTAACAATTTTGTCTACAATAATATTCAATTGAATATGTAAGCTTTATTTCAAGAAGAAAATTTTTCCTTATTTTTGGAAACTGACGCAGTTGAATATTGTTAAATATTTTCCTGTCTACTGTAGGGTGGTTCCCTCTACCTTGAATATAGTGGACGATGATATACAAAAGAAAAAAAAAATTTCCAGAAGCGTCGAACAAAACACTTGACCTTTGAAAACACTTTTTATGTCGTAAAATGTGCCATGTCATGCAAAACTACGAAACTCTGTCGACAAAGTCAGAGAATAAGGGCCCACATTTATTTAAAAAAAAAAACCAAGTTCACACGAATTATATTTTTCTTTAAAAAAGCAAGTGTGGGCTTAGCCCCACTGTCGGCTTAGCCCCACTCTCCCCTAAATAGATGAAGAACCCCCTACCCCTTTCGTAACAAATCGTAACAAAATCTCTCGACCTCTCCCGTGCAGAAATCGCCATATATTTTCCCGATTACCGATCTGGCCCTGATCAGTTTAGTATCTTCGGGGCCAGATCGGGATAATTCCATGGTCCAGACTCGAGCCAGACCGGTTCAAGTATTGCAACGCCACCTAGTTCCAATGTAGGGAACTTGCCATGCTGTCAAATGAAATGTGTTATTGTTGATAAAATTCATGTTTATTATCTCAGTTTAAGTGTATAATGCAATAAACAATATGCCAAAGCCTAGTACACCACGAGTTCGAAAGCATCGCGCGTTAGCTGCTTTAGACAATTTTCGTTATGTGAACGAGGGTAAGTAAATCGTTAAATTCTATTGATTGAATCGAAACCTAACCTCAAAATTGAAATTTGTTTGAAAACTTATTATAAATTGTATAATTTTAAGATATTTTGAGTTTGCATTAAAGTTACACAAATAAAAAAATGCATATAAATTTTAACCCAAGTTATTGATTATATATTGAAAATTATGTAGATGTTGATGCAGATGATGAAGAAGAAAGTGGAACGCAACCCGAAATGCAAGTTCCAGGAATTTTAGAAGATCAAAGTAACCTGTGTTTAGTTTTTGACATCATTAAAAGATAAAGTATAGCATCTATAACTCTAAAAATGAACTTATAAGTATTCAGGATTGTAAGTATCAAAAATTCAGTTTTCTTCGACATAACCTCAAAATTTTATTTTATTCTTATTGTAATTTTACCGACGATTTGAGAGCTAAATTTAGAGTTGAATTTATCATTTTTAAAGAAAAATGGTCATAGTTAAGTCATTCTTATCTTGCAGTTTCAGTTTTAGAGCAATAATTCAGATATTTTATATTAATTAAATTGTTATTTTGATGATTCCGAAAATTTGAAGCGCAGTAACATTTTTTTTCCATTCAAGATTCAAAATTTTAAGCTCATAGTTTCAAAAAGATTTCAATGGTTACATATTTTAAAGCGTTAATTGGAATTTTCCAAAAACTTGAAATTTCAATACTTTTCGAAAATTCCCCGTTTCAGCTCAGAATTAAATTTCTTTTGAGAAATTCCCGGCTCTAATCCAGAATTTAAATTCTCTTCGAAATTTCCCGTTCTAGGACAGATGCTGGTAATATTAAAAATTCCCTGTTCTAATCCAGAATTTCAATTCTTTTCGAAAATTACCCGTTTCAACTAAGAATTAAGTTTCTTTTGAAAAGTGCCCTGTTCCAATGCAGGCTTTTAAGTTTTTTAGAAAATTTCCAATTCCAGCTCAAAATTGGTTAAAATTGGAATATTTCCTGTTTCAACTGAGAACTTGTTTGAATTTGAAAATTCCGTTTCAACACAGAATTAGAATTCTTTTGCAAAATTCCCTGTTACAGTCCAGAATTTTAATTCTTTTTGGAAATGTCCAATTATAGCTCAAAATTGGTTGAAATTTAAATACTTCCTGTTCCAACTCAATTTATTCAAATTTGAAAATTCCGTGTCAACTCAGGATTAGAATTCTTTTCAAAAGTTCCCCGTTCTAGTCCAGAATTTGAATTTTTTTCGCGAATCACCCGTTTCCAATAAAAATTAGAATTATTTAAAAAAATTCCCTCCTCCAATTCAGAATGTTAATTCTTTTCGAAAATTTCCAGCTTTAGCTCAGAATTAATATTCTTTTGAAAAATTCCCTGTTCTAGTCCAGAATTTTAATTCTTTTTGCGAATTTTCCGTTTTGACTCAAAATCATGATTATTTTCAATTATTTTTAATTAGAAGTATGTTGCCACAAGATAAAATCATTGATCTTTTAAAACATCAGATTTTCCTTAATCGAAGATTTTTGAACGATGATAAAAAACACGAGAACAAACTTTCTATTTTGATTGATCAACAAACTAATATTCAAGAGTAACACTTAAATTTACACAAGATTTTTGAAAAAGAAGATAAGGATCCTTGTGATTAAAAGTAAATCGAAACAAATCATGGAAATAGACAAAGATGTTGAATCAAGTATACGCAAAATTCCAATATTAGATCAACAGGATTTCCGAAACAAGGTTTTACACTTGTCGAAGAGCTTTGTTGCTAAAAATTGTTTTCACATTAGTAGTATTGATCGTAAAATTTCTGAAGGTTTCAGGATAACGAAAGGTTTCCTTAAAAACAACCCTGATATAATTTGCATGAATGCTGATAAAGGCAATATTACAGTTTGTATTAAGAAATCGGATTATATTAGGGATATGGAGGATTTACTTTCCAATCGTGATAACTTTGAATCATTGAATGAAAATCCGTTGAAACAATTAGGAAGAGACACTTTCAAGATTCTAGACAATTGGAGAAAGAAAGGACTTTTGGAAAAGGATATAAGATGGACTGATATAAATACCGAAGACACAGTTCTTGCAAGATGTTATGGTTTGAGAAAGATTCATAAAGATGGCTATCCTTTGAGATTGATTATTTCAACTATTAATACTCCCACGAAATTTTTAGAACAAAACTTTAATTTGATACTCAAAGACTCAATTACAACTTCCAAATACAATATTAAAAATAGCTGGGAATTCCAAAAAATTATTATTCAAAAAACTGTTCCTGATGACCATGTAATGATTTCTTTGGAGGCTGTTGCAACGTTTCCAAGTTTACCCCTTGAATTGGTTAAACAGGAAAGTTTAAATAGATGGGATAATATAAAAACACGTACTCGATTAAGTCAAAAAGATTTTATTGAAGGGATAGTTTTCATTATGAACTCAACTTATTTCAAATTCAATGGATCTTTTTATAGGCAAACATTTGCTACTCCCATAGGTTCAGTCATTTCTCCGATTTTAGCAGAAATAGTTATGGAAGATTTGGAGGTCTTTGCTTTCAAGAAGCTGGATTTTGTTTTGCCCTTTTACTTTCGGTATGTTGATGATACCTTATTATGTGTTCCTCTAGCAAAGTTACAGGCAGTTTTTGATGCTTTTAATAGTTTTCATTCAAAACTTCAGTTCACCCATGAAATAGAGAACAATAATAGAATCAACTTTTTGGACGTAGAAGTAATTAAGGGTCAGGATGGTAATATTATTACCAATTGGTATAGGAAAAGTACATATTCAGGTAGAATTTCAAATTTCTGTTCGGCTCATACTTTTCAAACCAGAATTGCAGTAATCAAAAACTTAGTTGACAGAGACTGGCAGACTTCTTAATACTAGGGTGGAGGAACACAAAAGTTATGTTCGTTTAGGAGGTTGTTATAAAAGTGTTCTTGCTAGACATACGAGAGGGTTTGTTGATGTTGACCATGAGTTTGACTGGGATAATGTTGAAATTTTACACAGTGAAAGTAATGAGAGAAAGAGAGAATTCATGGAAATGCTTTATATTAAAAAACAAAATAAGTTGTCTATTAATTTAAAAACTGATTTGGATAGATTAAACAAAAGTTATTCTAGTATGATTAATTACATTTAGCAATACGTTTTCATGGGTGTTGACTTTCTCTCATTTCTTGTTTGTTTATAACGGATTTGTCTTTTGACCCACAATCAGTTGTCAGGTATCGAGGCGATAGCGTCGTTATCTCGTCGCTGTTCCTACCTGCTCTAATTTTTCTTGCCTTGATAAGGGTTCTGTGTGAGCACCGAAACGTTGGTAAATATTGTGCATGCTTTCATATTTTGATTTGATAATAATAAAAATAAAAAAATCGAAAGAAATAAAAAAGAAAAGGAAGGGGATGTGGTTGGTTGCCTTCTCATTTTTCTTTCCTCTTCTTTATTTTTGTGCAAAGAAACAAATTTTTTTTTTCAAGAATTGAAATGGGAGCATTTTGTGGTGTTTGTCCAAATTTGATCGTTGAATTCTTGCTTTTTTTTCAGGAATTCTATACATTATTTCTAAGAAATTTCCGCCAAGGACTGGGGCAGACGCTGTAAATAACGAAGTCAAAAAGACTAAAAAATGTAATGAGTTTGTTTTTGCGTTAATATTTGGTACTTGAATCAAAAATATAGTTCACTTTATTAATTTTTCTTGTTATAAAATTATTATTATGAACAAAATTATAAGAAATTATAAATTTCAAAAATGGCTCTTAACGGGAAATTTGTCGGGGCCAGATCGGGTACCGATCGGGCCGTGTGTTTCATCAGCGATCGGGCCCAGGTCCGTTTTCCAGATCTGGGTCAGATTTCGCCTGGTCTTGGCCCGGTCTGGGCCATAGCAAAATTTCTACACTTGAGCTGTTACATAATTTAGGTACGGTCCCTAATCAAAAAGCTATCTAACAAGACTTCGAACGTCTTCTGTCAGGTACATGCGATATTTATCTCTTGCCGCACGATCTCCTCTAATTCTGGTCCACAACCGTGATTGCCACGTTGCGTGCCAAAGTGGGTATATATGCATACTCGCGTGCACGCCATTACTCCCTGTACAGCGGATGTATGGGACAAAGCATGTTCAAGAAAACTCCTATTTACCTACATATATATATATATATATATATATATATATATATATATATATATTCAACTTGTTATGGAAGCCAAGCGACATAAGGGTGGAAAGTATAGAGAAATAGAGGGTGGGATTGTGGGGACAAGCCCACCATAATGTGAATTTGATTATACGTCAGAAGTCACAGAGGGGCATTGACCAGCCATTTTGGTGAATGGTCTACTTTTAGTCCCTTCACAGAAAATAAGTTTCCATTCTGTTTATTCAGACTTGCTACGCTCTAAATTTAATTCAGTCCATTTTGACTGTTTCAGTTAATGCGGAATCGATGACTGACAAATCAGTTAAAACGGAATTTTAAAATCAGTCGATTTGACTCTCTCATTAATTCAATCATTTAATATTATCCAATTTCTTGGATTTTCATCAAATTTGTATACCAACAAAATAATTTTCAATAAAAGAGATTAATTTTCCACTAAAATGATGAATCTTCAACAACAACAAAATGATTAAACTAAGTTTTATTTTCTACCAAGTAAGACGAATTTCCAACAAAAAATGCAAGGAATTTTCATAAAATAGTTACATTTTCAATCGTAGAGATGAGTTTTCAATTAAAATGATGAATCTTTAACAAACAAAAAAATGAAGTTTTAACAGTGTACCTTAATTTTTAACCAAGTAATTGAATCTTCAACCAACAAAGATAATTTGGCAACAAAAAATGTCCTAATAATAGTTGATATTTCTATCGAAATATATTTTTATTTTAAATCAGAAATAGATGATACTTCAACCAAAAATATTATTATTTAAATAATAAACATGGGAAGTCAACCAAAAAGACGAATTTTCAACAAAATGGTAAAATTTTCTACCGAAAAGATGAATATTCAACTAAAATTATGAATCTTCAACAAAGTAGTTTAACTTTCAAGCAAGTAGTAAAATTTTTAATATAAAAAATGAATTTTTAACACAAAATTTAATAGCTGATAATTCAGCGAATAAGATTTTGATTATAAATGAAAAACAGTTCATGTTTCAATTAAAAAAGATTTTAATTCAAATAAATAAAACATTGAAATTCAACCAAAGAAGACGAATTATTCCACGAAATAGTTAAATTTTCAACCAAAAAAAGATAAATCTTCAACCAAGAAGATTAATATTATACCAAAAGAAAGACGAATTTTCAATAAAATACAAGAATTTTTAACGAAAAAGTTGATTTTTTAACTGAAAAAGATTACTTTTCAATGAAAAAAAGGAATTGAAAAAAAAAAGATAAATTTGCAACCAAATAGATGAATTTCAAACTTGAATGATAAATTCATAACGAACAAGATGAATTCTTAAAGAAAAAGATTGATTTTCGACCAAAAATAATAAATTTCGAAAAAAATACATGAAATTTCATCCAAATAGTTAATTTTTCAACTGAAAAATATCGCTTTTCCACCAAAAATGGAATAATTAAGTTCTCAAATTAACAAATTAATTTTTATCATGAAAAAAATAATTTTCTACAAAACAGATGAATTTTGCACTAACTTGGTGAATTTTCAATGAAAAAAAGGAATTAATTATTAATATTATATTATATTAATTATTATAATTTTATTATTATTAATTATTATTATTTATTATTATTAATAATAATTTTAATAAGAGGTGATATTTCAACCAAAAAAGATTTTCATTTTAAATAAAAAACCGTTGAACTGAACGAAAAAAAAATGTAAACTAATATTTATTTTCTAACATTAACGAGGCATTTTCAACAAAATACAAGCAATTTCAACGATATAGTTGGATTTTAAACTAAAAAAGATCAATTTTCAACCAAAAATGGAATAGTCAAATTTGTAGGTAAAAAAAATGTAACAAAAAACGCAATGAATTTTCAATAAAATAGATCAATTTTCCACGGTAGATATGAGTTTTCAACTGAAATGATCAATCTTTAACCAGAAAGAAAAGAATTTTTTAAAAACTTCAATTTTCAAGCAAGCAGTTGAATTTTCAACCAAAAAAGATCATTTACGAACGAGAAATGTCCTAATAGTTGATATTTTAAACAAGAAAGATTTCAATTTTGAATTAAAAATACTTGATACTTCAACGAAAACAGATTTTAAGTTAAATAAAAAAAATCATTGGAATTCATCATAAAAAGATGAATTTTCAAGCAAAGATATGAATATTCAGCAGAAATGATAAATATTTAACAAAGTAGTTTAACTCTCAACCAAGTAGTAAAATTATCAATACAAAAAATTCTCAACAAAAAATGTAAATAATAGCTGATATTTAAAAAAAAAATTATTTTAAATAAAAACAATTGATATTTCAAAAAAAAATTAATTCTCAATCAAAAACGGTTAAATTTAACCAAAAAGATCAATTTTTAAGCAATTAATTTTCTTCCACAAAAACAACGAATTTTCAACAAAAATAAGTTGAATTATCAACTAAGGAGACGATTTTTGAACTTGAATGATAAATGATTAACCAAATAAATGAATTTTAGAACAAGCAATTTAATTTTCAACCCACCGTAGTTGAATCTAAAAAAAAAGAATTTTCCGCCAAAAACATTAATTTTTCTACCAAAAAGTCGAATTTTCAACGTAAAAAACATTAATTTTCAACCTAATTTTTGATCATCAAATAAAACAGCCAATTTCCAACCAAAACTTGAGCAGGTCAATTTTCAATTACCAAATTAAATTTCAACCCTAAAAAAAAAACAATTTTTAACGGCTTTAAACAAAAAATATAGTAGTTAATATTTCAGTTCGAAAATAATTTTATTTTAAGTCAAAAACATTTCATATTGTACGCAAAAAAGATTTAAATTTCAAATCAAAACAAATAAATTTAACCAAAAAGATCAATTTTCAGCAATACATTTATTATTTACAAATAAAGATGAATTTTTAATAAAATACATGAAATTTTAAACGAATAGTTGAATTTTAAAATAAAAAAGGTCAATTTTCAACCAAAAATAGTTGAATTTCCAACCACAGAAATAAGTTTTTAACTAAAATGATGAATCCTGGACCGAAAAACTGAATTTTTCAACAGGAAGTCCAATTTTCATCGACGTAGTTGGATTTTTAAAGAAAAAAGATAAATTCTCAATGGAAAAATTTAATAGTCGCTATTTCAAATAAAATCATTCATAATTTTATATAAAAAATAGTAGAATTCAACCAAATAAGATGAATTTTCAACAAAAGAACTTTGAATCCTCACCCAAAAGTTAAATTTTTAACTAAAAACGCCAAATTTTCAACCAAAAATGGAATACAAATTTTCAGTTGAAAAAATTAATTTTCAACTCAAAAACGAATCCTAAACGAAATAGTGTAATTATCAACCAAAAAAAAAAACTAAAATGAATAATCTTCAGCCAAAAAATTCATATTCAACAAAGCAGATCAACTTTCAAACAAGTAGTAAGATTTCTAATAAAAAAATATGAATTCACAACAAAAAATGTTATACATAGTTGATATTTCAACAAAAAAAGGTTTCCATTTTAAGTCAAAAACAGTTGATATTTCTTCGTACCAGGAATATTTTTTTCTATCAATAAAGACGAATTTTAAACAAAATACATGAAATTCCAACCAAATAGTTTCATTTTGAACTGAAAAATATTGCTTTCCACCAAAAAATGCAATATAGTAACTCTAAAAAAATTTAAAAGTTGATGATTCAAACAAAAAAGATTTTTATTTTGAATAACAATAGCGGATATTCCAACCAAATAAGATTTAATTTTATATAAAAAAAGTGGAAGTTAACCAAAAAAGACGAATTATCAACAAAATAGTTGAATAATCAATCAATAGTTGATATTTCAACCAAAAATAATTTGAATTTCATATTATAACAGTTGAATTCAACAAAAAATATCAATTTTGAACTAAGCAGATTAATTTGATACCAAAAAAGACGTATTGATCTAATAAGTAACGTCCACTGACTGAAATAGTAATTTTGAATTATCTAAACTGTAACTTTCATTCATGAAATCAGTATTTTTAAATGATGTGAACAGTGACTTTCACTAATTAAATCAGTCATTTTGAATGATATAACCAGTAAATTTCACTAATTAAATCAGTCATTGTGATTGATCTAATCCGTAACTTTGAATGTGTTAACCAGTCGTTTGTGGTTAATTTTAGTCATTTATTAAAATATAGGAATTTCAAAAAGAATTTTAATTTTTAAATAAATTTACTATTTTATTATTGAAGACAAATCAGTCACTTCTATTGACTTAAAATCAGTAATTTCAAGTCTTATCGTGTTAATATTAATTTTTCTAAGTAAAAATCCTTATTGATACTTCAATGGGTGCGTTATAGCCAAAGTAAAAAGGGTATTTGAAGTCATATTAATATAGATGAAGCAATTTTGGTATACAAGTGAGGGCTTTCAAATTATATACAAAGCCCGTGAAAATTGTTATTTTTACAGTTTTAAGTTAATTTTTTATTTACATCAACCTAATTTTGTATTTTTCATTAGTTTGAATTCAACTAAACTGAAATTGACTTATTGTTAGATTGTTTTTCAAATAAATACTTTTCCAATTTTCTAATATTTGACATCATGCAGTTTTTAATGTTTAAATTTTAACTGGTTTAACTTATATAGGGTTTAAATAATGCATAACAAAATTCAATTTAATTAATATCGATATCCATAGGCATATAATTTGAATTATTCCAGTCTTAAAAGATTAGAATTTGATGATTTTCAATAATGAATGTACATTGGACATAAGTTCAAAATTGTTCACATGAAATCATATAAAACTGGAATTTATTATAAATAAATAATTTCAAATCAAAAAAATTCACAATGAAACAATGAAATTTTTATTATAAAAAAATTGCACCATAAAGCACTAAATAAAAAGTAGTTCAAGCTCATGACATTGAATTCATCAAAAACAGGCATCATCTTACTCAACGTCGGTATACATTTACTTTTCGTTTATTCGTTATCTATCTTACGTTCGCTATCAAAAAAGTAGGGCATCTTGCGCATTGCGTAAAACTTTATAATTCGTTAAATTTTTGTTATTAGTTGTTTTTATTTTGACTTCCGCAGAAAGACATATTTTTCTATTTTAGGCGGACGTTTTATATTTGAAGGGTTAGATCAAATTGAAGTATTTTTTAAAATTCAATCTAAAAATGTTGATATTTGAATGTTCGTATGAGAACTTAAATTTCTTATTTTTGGATGTTAGTTTCAAGTAATAGTAAAGTCAAAACAATTTCATCGAAAGTTAGTTTACAATGTAACGAAAAATCGAAAAAAAAAATTAAGTAGAATATTTTGAGAAAATGCCTTTTCTTGAAAGTAATTTGAAAACATGTTCAATATTCTCGAAAAATGTTCAAAGACTATGAGTTGCATGACCAAATAAAAAAAAAGCAAAAATTTTGACGATAAAACAACGGTAAAATTTGTACACAATTCATAATTTTTTAGATGTTTATAAAATCAGTATTTTGAAGGGAAACTAATTAAAAAAATAAATCAAAACTGAAATTTTGCTGGGAAAATCACGCATTATAGTGAATAAAATTTGACGAACTGAAGTATAAAAATCAGATACTACAACTATCATACTGTTATATTTTTGCACAAATAAAAACACCAAAATTTTATAATTTAAATCGTTGAGAAGGCAAAAAGAAACAGACTATCAATCATAATGTTTTTCCTATTTTTTCTATTCCTATTTTTTGTAAGTTGCGTAATAGTGCTATAAAAATTTGTAATAGCAAAAATACATTTTTAAATGTTTGCAAAACTAAAGTAATTTTAATTTCTTTTTGATAAAACATTTCATATTTTTATCAGTGTTTACACCACTTCTTTTACTCATTAAAAACCAGGTCTTGACTTGATTATTGTCAGCAGTCTATACATAAAAAAGTATAGTAATTAATTTTTATTAATTTGTTTGTTGTTACCCATTTTACTTCCTTGATAAAAAAAAGTTAAAGAGTATGCTATACAATAGCGAGTGTCTTAAAAACGGTTCAGTGAACACAAATTGGTATTTGTATTGTCAATATTTTTTCACATGACAATGTTGACGCAACTTTTTATCCGTAAGAGTAACATTCGGAGGTTAAAAAATGAAAAACAAATTTCCACATTTTACAATCTTTATGGACACGAAAGCGATTTCGTCGGAAAGTTTTTTAGCAATAACAGCCATGCGATTTTTAATTTTTATCTTTCTTTGCTACCTGGTTCACAACGGTGAATGTGCGAAAGTTGAGAAAGCTATTCCTTTCTATTATAGTACCGCACCAGATGCTTTGGGTGAGTTCAAGAAAATATTTTATGCCTAATGAAGCTTTTTAATTTCCTGTTTCAAGGAAAGGGGCTGTACATAAATTACATTACCAATTTTGGGTGGGGGGGGGGCAGGGAGTCAGGCGAAAAAATACGGTTGGTTTTTGAATGCGAACTGATTAATGATTTTGAAGCCAACAAGAAAAATGAACTACTTTTGGTTCAAAAGTCTACTATTATATTTTTTGTGCGGAATTCATCTCGTTTGGTTAAAAATTTAAGTATTTGTTTGAAAATTTTATTATTTTGTTGAAAATGCAATTATTGAAAATTCAACTATTCCATTTTTAGACAAATTTTCTTCTAGATTGAGAGATGATCTTTGGGTTGAACTCTTTTTTTGAAAATTAATTTTTTTTAAGAATCATAATTTTAGTTGAAAATTCCTCTCTTTCATGTATTTCGTTAAATATTTGTTTTTCATTGGTGGAAAATTAATCTTCTGGGTTGAAAATTTATCCTTTTCGATTAAAAATGCAAATGTTTGGATCCTAATTAATCAGATTTAGCTGAGGATTCAACAATTTAGTGAAAAAATTAAACTTTTTTGTTGAAAATTAAATTTTTTGTTGAAAATTAAATTTTTTGTTTAAAATTCAGATTTTCGGTTTAAATTTAACTGTTTGGTTAAAAATTCAACTATTTTGATGAAAGTTTAACTTATTGGTAGAGAATTATTTTTTTTTTATAAATCATATTTTTGGGTTGAAAATTCAACTATTTTGCAGACAATTCGTCCTCTTAGCTTTGAACTTCAACAACTTTGTTGAAAATTCATTAATCTTTTCAATCTAAACTTCATCTCTTTTGTTGAAAATGTTACTATTTTAATGAAAATTCGTTTTTTCGTTGAGCATCAACTTTTTTCAACTGGAAATGTTAATTAAAACGTTGAATATAAATTAAGCAATTCATTTTTTGGTTGAAATTTATATTTTTATTGGAAATTGATATTTTCCAGTTGAAAATTTATGTATTTTCTTGAAAATTTGTCTCTTTTTGGTCGAAATTTTATCTTCTCGGTTGAAAATTCAACATTTCTTATTAAAAATGTAACTGTTTGGGTCTAAATTTTGAAAATTTAACTTTTGGGTAGAAAAGTAACTTTTTTGTTCAAAATTCAGATTTTTGGTTTAAATTTTACTGTTTGATTAAAAATTCAACTATTTTTATGATATTTTAACTTATTGGTAGAGAATTAATTTTTTTTTATAAATCATATTTTCGGTTTCAAAATTCAACTTTTTTGCAGACAATTCGTCCTCTTAGCTTTAAAATTCAACAATTTTGTTGAAAATTCATTAATCTTCTTAATCTAGAATTCATCTCTTTTGTTGAAAATGTAACTATTGTCATGAAAATTCGTTTTTTCGTTGAGCATTAATTTTTTTAACGGAAAATGTTAATTAAACCATTAATAATAATTAAACAAATTCATTTTTGGGTTGAAATTGATATTTTTATTGGAAATTGATCTGTTCTAGTTGAAAATTCATGTATTTTGTTGAAAATTTGTCTCTTTTTGGTCGAAATTTTATCTTCTTGGTTGAAAATTCAACATTTCTCATTAAAAATGTATCTGTTTGGGTTTAAATTTTTAAAATTTAACTTTTGGGTAGAAAAGTAACTTTTTTGTTCAAAATTCACATTTTTGGTTCAAATTTAACTGTTTGGTTGAAAATTCAACTATTTCTATGAAAGTTTAACTTATTGGTAGATAATTATTTTTTTTTTATAAATCATATTTTTGGATTGAAAGTTCAACTTTTTTGCAGACAATTCGTCCTCTTAGCTTTAAAATTCAACAATTTTGTTGAAAATTCATTAATCTTCTTCATCTAAAATTCATCTCTTTTGTTGAAAATGTAACTATTTTAATGGAAATTCGTTTTTTCGTTGAGCATTAACTTTTTTTTAACTGAAAATGTTAATTAAAAAAATTAATAATATATTTTGTTGAAAATTTGTCTCTTTTTGGTCGAAATTTTATCTTCTTGGTTGAAAATTCAACATTTCTTATTAAAAATGTATCTGTTTGGGTCTAAATTTTGAAAATTTAACTTTTGGGTAGAAAAATAACTTTTTTGTTAAAAAAATCATATTCTCAGGTTGAAAATTCAACCGTTTATTTGTAGATAATGCGTTCTTTTGGGCATAAAATTCAACAATTTTTTTTTTAAATAATGTCTTTTGTTGAAGACTTGTATTTTTTAATAGAATATTATTCTTCCTACTGGAAAATTGATTTTTTTTTTTTTGAAAATTCAACTATTTTGTTCAAATTTTATCTTTTCTATTTAAAAATGCAACTGCTTGGTTAAAAGTTTAACCAGTTTGTTAAAAATTCGTATTTTCTTAAGCTTCAGCTCCTAGGCTGAAAATTTAACTATTCAATTAAAAAAATTAATCTTCCGAGTTAAAAAATCATCTTTAAGTTGAACTCTTTCTTTTTAAATTCATTTTTTTAAGATTTATAATTTTAGTTGAAAATTCATCTCTTTTATTGAAAATGTAACTGTTTTGTGAAAAATTCATTTATTTTTGTTAAGAATTAATTTCTTTACCTAACAATGTAACTATTCCACTTTTTGATGAAAATTGATCTTTTCTAGCTGAAAATTCATGTCTTTTATTAAAAATTCGTCTTTTTTGGTCGAAAATTAAACTTCTGGTTTGAAAATTCATCCTGTTTGGTTAAAAATGCAGCTATTTGAATCTTAATTAATCTGGTTTGGTTGAAAGTTCAAAAATTATTAGAAAATTAAACTATTCGGTTGAAAATTACCTTTTTTTCCAAAAATTCATATTTTTGGTTTAAATTTCATCATTTGTTTGGAAATTAAACTATTTTTATGAAAATTTAACTTTTTGGTAGACAATTGTCTTTTTGGCTTTAAAATTCAACAATTTTGCTGATAATTCGCCTTTTTTGTAGAACATTATTCTTCCTGCTATAAAATTCATAATTTTGTCTGAAAATTTAACTATTTGGTTCAAAAGTCATCTTTTTCAGTTGAAAATTCAATTACTTGGAAAACTTAACTATTCCATTTTTAGAAAATTAATCTTTTGGATTGAAAAATCATCTTTTGAGTTGAACTCTCTTTTGAAAATTGATTTTTTCAAGATTCATCATTTTAGTTGAAAATTCATCTATTTTATTGAAAATGTAACTATTTTGTTAAAAATTTATTTTTTTGTTTGAGAATTCATTTTTTCAACTAACAATGTAACTATTCTATTTTTGTTTGAAAACTGATATTTTTGATTGAAAATTGATCTTTTCTAGTTGAAAATTTTTGTACTTTGTTGATAATTCGTTTGTTTTTAGTCGAAAATGAATCTTGTTCGTTGAAAATTCATCATTTTTTATCAAAAATGCAAGTGTTTGGGTCTAAATTAATCTGGTTTGGTTGAGGATTCAACAATTTGGTAGAAAATTAAACTATCCAGTTGAAAATCAACTTTTTATTCAGATATTAAACTATTTTCATGCAAAATTAACTTTTTCTTAGAAAAGTAAATTTTTTTAGGATTCATCCTTTTAGTTAAAAATTCATTTCTTTGAAATTCATCACTAACAATGTAACTATTTCATTTTTCGTTGAGAATTGATATTTTTTTAATTGATCTCTTCCAGTTAAAAATCCGTGTATTTTGTTGAAAATTCGTCTTTTTTCGTCGAAAATTAATCTCCTCGGTTGAAAATTCATCCTTTTTGGTTAAAAATTTGACTGTTTGATTTTAAATTAACCTGGTTTGGTTGAAAAATCAATAATTTGGTAGAAGATTAAACCATACAGTAGAAAATTAACTTTTTTGTTAAAAATTCATATTTTTGCTCCAAATTTCACTATTTGGATAAAAATCAAACTGTTTTTATAAAACTTTAAGTTTTTGGTAGAAAGTTAACAAAAATATACGATTAATTGAATTTCAAGATTTTATACTTGAAAGTGCTTGTACGAGTAGGTAATAAAAATTTTCACCTGACTGATAACACATTAAAAAAGTCTTCCTGTCATCACAGTTTAATGTCAGTATTATCAGTCACCATCTGTTGCACTGTCTGTTTCTTAAAAAAAAAAATATTTTTACACCAGTTTGAAACTAATAACTTATTTATCATATAATAATTTACATTGCTCAATTGTATTTTATAAAAAAGTGTATAAATGTATATTATCGATTGATTAAAGATCATACAATCGATTTACAGATGCATGCACTATAGAGATACAACCGGATTCGAATCAATATGAATGTAGCAAAAAAATACCTGATGATAAGACACGATTTATATTTTCGCCAAGATCCAATGGTATTCGTAAGTACATTTATTTTTGTACAAATTTTAAAAAAGTATAATTTTTTATTCGAAAAATCTGACTGATCATTAGAAAGTTATTGGTCATTTTGTTCAACTCTTGTTTGAACTTTAACTCTTGTTACTTTATATATTCTTCTATATTAGATTTGACAAAAATATATCCATTTTACAGAACACTGCACAAATCAGATAGAAGATAAGATTACTAAGAAAATAGTATCCTATACCTGCAAGCCTCACCCAAAAATTCATTAAAAATAATAATAATATCAAAAAGGTAATAAAAAAAAAGAAATGAATGATAAATAAATAAATAAACTGAATGCAATATATAGAGTATTCTATAATTACGTTATAGACGTAGTAGATAATGCCAAACATAGTAAGACGATGTCATGAGGTGGAATCTGAAAAATTATTTCTGTAACTAGGTTATTTAATATTATGGAATAATTTATCTAACTATTATTAATCTATGTATTGTCTGCAAATAAAGGCATTATTTTGCAATATTGTATCAAATAGATTATGATTCTGAAGAGACA
>CAKNYM010051882.1:331412-342631 GCA_932195095.1 Andricus curvator | reverse complement strand
GTCAAATTTCCCTACTTTTTAACAGATTTTCGGGTCTGTAAGCTATAAAAAATTTTCTGGCATATTCGTTTCAGGCTCATTAACGTACAACAGTTTGACCTTTAAAATGATCCTTCATTCATTGAGCTACAATTTTTTCTTCACTGACTTTTTTAACGTCAAAGCCAGAGGACTCGAATTTTCTCGCCGATGTAGTTCGATAGCCCCCTTCCGATATTGGTACTAAAAGTTATGTTTTTCCAGTTGATTTTGTTAGCAAATATGTCAATTTAAAAAATTTTTATTTCAATATCTCTATTACATTCCAAAATTTTACAATGGTTTTTATGTTACAAATAATTGCCCGATAATTAATTCTTTGAAAAAATTATTGAGTCAGGGAGGTTGAAAACGGAATTGTGAATTGGAAAAAGGTTTTGGCTTTTAAAAGTCAAAATAGGGCGAAAGTCTCAAAATATTCCATTTTATTTTTTTACAAGTTCTGAAAAGTGCTTTTGAGACTTATCTCCCAAAAAAGTACTTCTGTAATAGGACTAAGATACCAAAGAAGTTTACTATATATCTCGATTTACCACGGCGTTTTTAATATAAAAGTACTGGAAAAGTCACTCTGATTTTTCTTTTAAGCAGGATTCTTTTAGGACACAAGTACCTGAAAAATCGCAATTAATTCTTTTAAAATGTTTCAAGTCCTCAATAATTTGTAGGACAATATAACTAGATAAGTTTCATTTTATTTGTTTTTGAAATTTTTAAAAATTTAGATGGGATTTATTATTTATTACCAAAAAAGTTCAAAATGTGTCCCGTTTCGGTAGGACTTTTTGAGGCCGTAAAAGACCGTAAAAGACCGACTTATTTTTCTAGTTTAACAAGTATTAAATAGTTTTTGGGACATAAGTGCTAGATAAGACCCATCTTACTTCTTTCGAAATTTTTTCGAGTGCTCAAAAGAGTTCATATTTTGTCCCGTTTCACCAGGACTTTTATAGGGCAAAAGTACGAACCCGGTTTTTCATCATCAGCCGCAGACTATGACAAGTGCCTGATGAGATCAGGATGATGTTATGAATTAATTTAATACGATGTTTATGATCTCTTGCAATGATTCTGTAGTAGGTACAAAATTAGGAGCTTGGTGTAGTTTTTCATGTAGTTTTGCCCTAAACAGGTGAAACGGGACATATTTTAACTTTTTGTGTGCTTTTTTGGTATTTCAGCAGTCCAAGAAATTATTTAAGACTTCTAAAAGTTTAAAAAGAATTAGGAGAGACTTTTTCGGTCCTTTTATTCTAAAAAAAGTCCTGCTCAAAAAAAATTAAGTGGGTCTCTTACGGTACTTTTGTTCTAAAAATGCCCTGTTCAAAATGAACGTATTTTGAGCTTTTTTGGTACTTTCGTTCAATGTCAGTAAAATCTTTTTGGAACATAAATCCCATGAACACTTTCAAAAATGTTGAACATAATGGAACATTTCTAGCGCTTTTTTCTCTAAAATTATTCAGTTGTAAAAATTAAAAAAAAATAGGTAGGACTTTTTCAGTATTTTTCTCAAAAAGGTCCTGCTCAAAATAATACAAAAATTAAGTGGGAATTTTTGGGAACTTTTGTCCTGAAAAAGTTCTGGTGAAACGGGAAGTATTTTGAACTTTTTTTGATACTTTAGTCCTATTTCAGCAGTACTTTATTGGGACATAATCCCACCAGTACTTGTAAAAATTTCGATAAAGGTAAAATGGAAATTTTCTAGTTTTCTGTCCCTATTTGAACTTTTAAAAATTTGTAAGAAAAGTTGGTACTTGCGTACTGATTTGTCTCACTCCCAGTATTTTAGCGGGACTTTAGCCGGGACCCCAATGGGATCTCAATGGGACTTTTTTTTATTCGAAACATCTCAAGCGATTTTTGAGCAAAATATAGAAACGAAAAAATATGTATTTTTATCTGATTCGGCTCTAAGCTTAATAAATAATGTGCATTATTAAGGACTACAATTTCTCCACATTCCATGACTTTAGCTCAACTTTTTTTCGAGTTATCATAAAAAGAGTATTTTTGACACACACACACACGAACATTTGAAAAAAAAACAACATAATTTTTGAACTTCTAAGGAATTATGACATGATATGTCAAAACATGGGGTTTGAAAATTTTCATCGTTACAAAGCTTCCTCTATCAGGAAGCAATATTTATCTACGCAAAGTCTGTACGAAAATTATTCAACCTTGTAGTATACTAGAAGTAAGAGTTAATGCTAACAGCTATACTTCATCGCATTCTGTTTCATTTCCTCTACGTCTTGAAATCGTTCTCCTTTTAGAGGATACTTTAATTACAGAAACAGTCAGAAATCACAGGGAGCTGAGTCAAGATTGTATGGTGGCTGCCGAAGTTGTGGCAGGCCGTGTTTCACCAGAAATTGCTGAATAAGCTGCGATGAATGGACAGATGCGTTGTTGTGGTGAAGGACCCAGTCGCCACTTTTCCACAAATCAGGCCGTTTCCTTCTTACTGCGTCACGTAATTGCTTCATTACTTCTTGGTAATACTCGTTATTTACCGTCTGACCTTTTGGAGCATATTCATGGTGCACAGCATCTTCCAGGTCGAAGAAAACCGTGAGCATTATCTTGATTTAGTCGTTGCGGGCCTGCCAGAATGAGGGTCACTTTCCACTGAAGTACGGCCACTTTTAAATTACCTAAACTACTCTTTAAATTAAATATCACATACACACTCATCCTGAAATGCGACGCGTACGTGGTTAGACGTTTACGCAACTGCGTAAACTAGTGACTAGTCGACTAGAGATTCGTAGGTCAGTATCACTCAGTAGAGGGCCTCACAGAGGTCCCCCCTAAATATCAAATACATTCCTGGTTTTGACAATAGCACAACTGGGTACAAAGCTAGAGCTAGCTGCTAGAGCACAATGTCGGATACTTTCCAGACAGACCTTGTAACTTATCAGCCTTTTAAGAATAAATTCCTCAGATTCCGGAGTTTAGTTTTCACCACTTAATTATCAAAAATAGCGATTGAGCGATTTGAAAAGACCAGATATCCGAAATTTGATATTGAATGCATTAACTCAGTGGTGTGCAGTGATATTTGAAATCTATTTGGTCGGCACGCACTTGAGTTTATTATCTGACCACCCCGTACAGACTCTGCGAAATGCTTTGCGGACTTCCGCGCGGGCGAATTCGTATGCCGAGTACAAAACACCTTGCATGGAGGGTAGGGTCGTTCAAGAATGCAGAGGAGGAAAAGAGGAAAGAGACGACTGAACCGAGAGACAGGCTGGGATCGAATCTGCATGCCAAACCCATTTCCTATACGACGTGGCCAAACGGGCTTCTACTTCTTCTACTTTTCTCTTCCACTTTTTCTCATTTTTCTCCTTTTTCCTCTTGGAAGACCAAAAGAGTAAGGGTGAGGCGCTCCATCGAACATAACAATACAACCAACTCTGAAGTTCCTACTTCAATTCCTATTTTTACAAAGTCAGAATAGTACATTTTTCGATTGCATTATCTCCTTTTCTCAAAAAAGAATCAGTACATGTGATGAATTTATGTATAACCATCTTACGACAAATGTTAACTAAAACTAAAATTGTATGTGACCCAAGGCATTTAACGTTGTGAGTTGACACAGGCTTTACCTTCCATATCGCGGTCGACGATTACACAGCAAAATGTAAGCAATTATTGTTAGCGCGTCAGGAGTCACCATAAACTATGTTACTAATTTTGATCTATTTTTACCCCCCCCCCCCCCCGAACCGATTATGATCGTAGTTTTGACTCCCCCCTTTCCCGAAATTAACATAGCCGTTGGCTGAACACGTATTTCACGTTTATTTAGTAGTTTTTGTTTAAATCACAAAAAATTGCATTAAAAATAAAAAAATAAATTTTTGGAAAAACCGCACAAGAGACGATAAAAAATTTAATAGACAAAAGTTGTTCTACCAAAAATGATCTACACATTTTTTATAAACTTTTGTTATAAAAATTTCCTTAGAACCACTTTACGCTAGGATGCGTATTTTTGGTTTAAACCGTGAAAAATAACATTAAAAATAAACAAATTTAATATATGGAAAAACGACACAAGTTGCAATAAAATGTTTAATAACGCTTTGTGTAAAATTTGACCCCCCCCCCGGTTTTTGTCAAATGTCCACGTTTTGAGTCCCCCTGAACCCAAAAAAACAGGTTTTTACCAAATGTCTGTCTGTATGTTAGTCTGTCTGTAGATTTTTAGTTTGTTAGCACGATAACTTTCCAAAGAATAAACCTATTGAATTGGGCTTTGGTCTTCTCTTTGAGTGTCCTAAAATGAAGGTCAAGTTCGTTATCCAGCCATTTTGTACAGAAATTCAAAAAGTGAGCGCTTTTTCAAAATTTTTGAGATCACTTTTTTCAAATTTAAAAATTCTATGTACGGACTTTGTAGTACTCAAACAGAGAAACAATTTATCTCAATGACTTTTTCCGATAAAGCTAAAATTACTGGAGTTATAGCATTTACAAAATTCCAAAAAACAAACAAAAATGAACATTTTAAGCCAAATAATGCAAGATATGAAAAAAGTCAGGAAAATAAAAATATTTCTTTTTGAAAACCCTACAATATTGTTTTCATACTTTTTTTAATTTTCTTGAAAAATCAAAAATTTAATCGCACAAAAAAATAATGAAAAATAAAAAATTCCATTTTGCGGTCCAAATATACAAGATACGAAAAAAGATGAGTGAACAAAAATTGTGCATTCAAAAAAGATCTACAAATTTGTTATTAATCACTTTTTGATGGGACGCGTAGTTTTTGTTTCATTTGCAAAAAACTGATTTAAGAATAAAATAAATTAAATTTGTGGACAAACGACACAAATCACGAAAAAATTGATAGACAACAGTTGTTCAATCAGAAAAGAGCTACACATTTTTAATCAATCATTTTTTGATAAGATGCGTAATTTTTGTTTCAATTGTGAAAAATAAAATTAACAATAAAAAAAATTGTGGAAAAACGACGCAAGGTACGAAAAAAGATGAATAGGCAAAAGTTGTTCAGCCAAAAAAGATCTACAAATTTGTTATAAACTTTTTTATAAAAACACATTTAAAATAAAAAAATGAACTTTTTGGGAAAACAATACACGCTACAATAAAATTTAATGTAACAAAAATTTTTGCCTAAATTACATTTACAAATTATCTACGAACCACTTTACACTAGAATGCATATTTTTGGTTCAAATCGTAAAAAATAACATTGAACATAAACAAATTAAATTTATGGAAAAACGACACATGTTGCAATAAAATGCATAATAACAAAATTGTTTTTTTTATAGGATTCGCACTTTTTTCAATTATAAAAACAAGAGAAGGAAAATACGTCTGTTTTTAATATCAATGCATATTATGAACTGTAATAATATATCTACATTTATTGAAATGATATACAATTTTCACGATAGCTGAGGATAAAATTAAATGAAAAATCAGGAACAAATATTAAAGTAATCATGATAAATACAATTCGTACTTTATTTTGCAATATCTAAATAAGCAATCACAGGCAGACGTACAGAAATAAATGTAATATACATTTGATATAATAATGTTGAACATATAATGTAGAAAATTTCGCATTTTGGACAAAATCGAGTGTATTCGAATGTATTCGTTAAAGCCGAAGAAGCTGTAACAAAAGAGAATTCACAATCACCAAATTACAGTTGTCGATACTTTGACCATTAATTTTAAAAGGTCTGTGCACAAATGTGGGGGGAATACAGTATCGAGCGCCAAGCGCGAGAATCAACAGTCGTGCGCCCTAGGTGCGCTCAAACTTGCGAGCGAAGCGAGCCGGGCGTGATGAGAATGTGTCCGCGAACCGGGCAGATTTTTTTATTTTTAATGCTACTTTTTACGATTAAAACGAAAACTACGCTTCTTTAACAAAATTATTTATGACAAAGTTTTATAACTCTTTTTTGTGTGAGCAACTTTTGTCTATTAATTTTTTTCATAGCTTGTGTCGTTTGTCCAAAAACTCAATTCTTTTATTTTTAATTTTATTTTATAAGATTAAAACAAAAACTACGGATCCTATCAAAAAGTACTCAATAGCAAACTAGATCTTTTTTATATGCAGAATTTTGTTTTTTTCATCTTTTTTCATATCTTGCATAGTTTGACACCCAAAATGGAATTTTTGATTTTTGATTATATTTTTGTGCGACCAAAATTTGAATTTTTGATTTTTCAAAAAATTCAAAAAGTAGTTATGACAATATTGTAGGGTGTTCAAAAAGCAACGTTTTAGTCTCTTGAATTTTTTCATCCCTTGCGTTTTTTGGCCTAAAATGTCCATTTTCTTTTGTTTTTTGGAATTCTTTAAATGCTACAACTTCAGTAATTTTTATTTTAAGAAAAAAAGTTAATAGGATCAATTGTTTGTCTTTTTGAGTACTACGAACGCCCGTACATGGAATTAATAAATCTTAAAAAAATGGTCTCAACAATTTTTTAAATGCGCTCACTTTTTGAATTTACATCCAAAATGAATGGCTATGAAACTCGACCTTCATTTTAGGACACTTGAAGAGAATACCAAAGCCCAATCCAATCTGTCAATTCTTTGGAAAGTTATCGTGCTAAAAGACTAAAAATCGATATGCATACTTACATACATACATACATACACATAGAAAGGCAAACACTTTCGCCAAAACCTATTTTTTGGGTTCACTAGGTCCCAAAACGTGTATATTTGACAAGAAGGGGGGGGGGGGTTAAATTTTACACAAATCTGATATCTTCTCTCATGAGAATGTAAAAAACGAATATTTATCATAATAGTCACCTTATCAACCAATGAGGTAAATAAAAAAAGGATTTTTCGACAAATTAGTTCAACTTTTAACCAAGTAGTCGAGTTTTTAACCAAAAAATATGAATTTTTAACAAAGTAGTTCAATTTTACAACCAAAAATATGAATTTTCCAGTAAGAAAATTAAGTTTCTAACAAAAACGACGAAGTTCCAACAAAATACATAAACTTTCAACAAAATTGACGAAATTTCCACCTGAGAGTATGGATTTTCATCAAAAAAGTTAATTTGCAACCATATAGTTGAGTTTTCAACCAAAAAAGATGGATTCTCAACGAAAAATGTAATAGTTGATACTTTAACTAAAAATTATTTTTATTTGAAATGAAAAACTGTTTAATTCAACCAAAAAATACGAATTTTCAATAAAATAGTTGAATACTCAACCAAAGCAGAATAATTTTTAACTGAACAGTTACATTTTTAAGCAATACGGATGAATTTTTAACAAAGAAGATTAATTTTCTAAAAAAAAAATCTACAAAAGAGTTCAACATTTAACGAAATAGTTGAATTTTTAACAAAATATATAAATTTTCAACCAAATAATTGGTTAAATTTTCAGTTGAAAAAATTAACTTTCAATTAGATAGTAGTATTTTTAACCAAACAAGATGAATTCCGAACCAAAAGTAAAATAGTCGACTTTTTGGTCCCGGCTCATGTAACCCCCGGCAGGTCACATTTGACCAAAGTTATATTTGCTGCAAGTCACATTTGACCAAAGTTATATTTGCGGCAAGTCACATTGCTGCATCTCATATTCGGAAAAAATGTGGATTCCACAAAAAACTAGCAAAAATTAGTTGGGTGACATAAATTATTTCTGTGAACAATCACAGCGGTATCTCCCCCCTACCCCATGGGAACTTGGAAAGGGAATATGTGACTTGCCGCACTTTTGCCAATTTTTTCCGGACTTCAAATTTTTCCAAATATGAGATGCCGCAATGTGACTTGACACAAATGTAACTTACCGCAATGTGACACAAATATGACTTGCTGCAATGTGACTTGCCGGAGTTCGTCATGACGCAACCCCAGACTTTTTAAATGAAAAGAATTAGCTTTCAACCAAAAATGGTTGGATTTTCTTATTAGGTTCTATTAATTCATTTTGCATTCAAGCGAAAAAACTAGAAAGGGATGAACTTTCTTGAAAACAAGGAAAAAAGAATTCTTAAAAAAAATGGGGAAAGAGGGAAATAGGGAAAAGAGTGTGAAGTCTGAAATATCAAAGTGATTTTCACACTTACTGAATTATTATTGAACTGTACTCTTACAGGGCCATCTTTCGAAAAATTCACAAACTCTGTTAAAAATCATCATCAGGAAACGCACTAGATTCTCCACACTCATGATATTGAAATACTTCACTGTAAAAACTAGAGAACTCTTTTTTTACGGTATCATTTTTTTTGTCCTGTTTTTAAACAGGATTACTTCATGCTGTTATTTTCAATGTAAAATATAAATGACTCTCGGCTCCCATAATCAGTGGTTTGATTTCAGTATCATTTATTAACACTCAAGATAGTTTTTTTAGTCTTATTTCAATATCATCAAAAGTTCTACATAATTTCATAATCTTTCAGACAATTTAAAAAAAATGACAATTCGTACGAAAGAATTGGTATAATTTTTAACACCTCATAGTGATGTTCCGGATTGTTTTGATACCACTTCCGGTACTTTTTTGGAACACACAGTAATATGAGAGATTTTTCTGAACGAACACGATTCACGTACACTTGCACTTCACACTATAGTCTCCCTTGCCTTCCTTTCTTCCTTCCTTCCATCTACCTAGAAATATAGCACCGAGCTTGATGTATGGCTTTATAAACGGCGGATTTACATATTTTCTGGATTTAAATAGCATTACGGGTACTGTTGAAAACTGGCACGCGGCTCCTATTCAAGCCCTTGGAGATTAGACAAAGCAATTATCGTGCCCACGACTTTCACACCACCTTCTCTATACGCCTTTCTACTTCTCCGATTTGTATGGCTTCCGACCTTTACCCTTTTTACCTTGTTTGAACTTTTTCCGTTAATTAACCATTCCGAGTAAAAAGCTACATTTCTCACTCCCAGTCAAACGAATTTGTAAATTGGGTGTTATACTTTCAGTCATTTCTTGCATAGCTCAACCATACCGATGCGATATTTCATTTCTAAGAAATATTCATAACTTTACAATTCTCCTTGAATTTTATCGCTCAAAAAATAATAAACATCCATTTGCAGAGTCGATGTTCTCTTCTATTTTTCAATTTTTAGAAACGAGTGTATAAGTGAGGGAATAAAATGACGATAAATTACACAAAGAAGTGTATAACGTCTTTGGAAGAATGGGGAGTATGGTTTCGATTTTCTGGATCATTTGCACGCTGTGATCCCAGAATGCATCCAAATCTCGCTCAATCAACTCACTTATTCATCCTTTCACTTCTTCCTTCCGCGTGGCACAACTTGCCCTGCGACGATCAATCACATTATGCACCGGACCACTTGCATGTCATATATACGGCACACGTATGATTCTCACGAAATGGACAGGTAGCAGACCATAAATTTTGCCACGTAAAATTTACATCAGAAAAGAATTTAAGAGTTCCTAGTCCCTATGAAACTTCGTTCCTGCTTTTCTTTCAATTCAGGACTTTAGGGAAAAAGATGCTTTTCCCAAATCCTACTTTTTCATTTTATTCATATTTATGTTGATCAGGCACGAAATTAGATCATTCATTGTCAGAACTTTGTATAAGAAATTAATCAAACAAATTCTCTAAAAAATATTTGCTATTTTTTAAATGAAATACGAAGAAAATTCAAATGCTTAATGGGAAAATATGGTTCTGTGATTTATTTAGTAGCAATGAAATAAAAAACGAGAAACGAATAAATTATTTCACTGATTCGTCGATTTGACTTTAGCTTTCATAAAGTTATAGCAATATCTTTACAAACTTCAAATTTTATTTTGAAATTATTATAGTCGGTTTACATAATGTCAAAAATATATTTGGAATGGAAGTTTCTAACGTGTCCCCTAAGGATTTACATTTTCCTAGTACCTCTCCCCTATTCCTTTGCACACACCACACACTTACTTGGTGGTGGGCGGGGGACCTACAACTTAAGGTGGGTTCCAAACCATCAAGAACAACAGCTTCAAGTGCATGAGCCACCGAGGCTCTTCCAGGGTGCGAGGCGGGAATCTATGCCTTAGCCTAGCGGCTTACTCCCTACGACCATCGTACCACTCAAAAGAAAAACAAAAATATATAGTTTTATTCGTAATTATTTCTAAGTTCCATTATGGTAGCGTTCTTGAATATTCTATAATCTACTATAAATTCGAGAATCCAATAGAAATTTTCCATTTTAAATATTAGGAAGCATTAACTTTCGAACACTAGAATCTTCGAGAATCTTCTGAGCATTTCCAAAGGCTTGAGAATGATTCAGAATATCCAGCATGTTCCAGCATATTCTAACCCACCAAAAACATTTATGATCCAAAAACTTGGCCAAGTACAATTAAATAAAGTTTCGAAATCAAAGTTGGCTAAAATAAAAAAAAAAGAATAATTAACATCATTTAATTATGAGCAGTGCAAAATGAATTTGTTAAATGTTGTTTTAGAATTTGAATCTGAGAAGAACATTTCAAAAAGCTAAGTACAAACAAAATTTTTAAATTATAAGAACTTGGCGGGATTAAATGTATTTTTCCGCTCTAAATATGACAAAAATTCATTCAAAAGGGCCAAGTTTTAGCCAAGTTTTTCCATTATTGATATTTTTGGTGGAATTTCACTAATTTTCAGAGACAATATATACAAGCATATTACTAATTAAATACCTATAAAAATAATCCTGATAAAGTATTTCAATTTTCAAATAAAATTGTTACTTAGAGTTAGAATTTTGTGATACGAGTATATACACTGACCTTAATAAATTCAACTTTATATGATGAAATCTATACAGACCAATCGATTAGGCTGCGTCCGTGCACAAAGATGAAAAATACAATTTTTTATTATAAAATATACGAAAAAATTGCAAGCTATTAAAAATACTACAAAATATTAAAAAATATTACTAGTGAATAGAATCATGCACCTACATAGTAGAAAGTTTACGTTAATCTGTTCAATAGATTTTGCTGTAGCCGTGTGCAAAAGAAATCCAAACCCGAGTCGAACTATTGATTCTCCATTGATTCTCTCGGTACTCTGTTGGTTCTCTTTTGCTTCTCTTGCTACTCTCTTGATTCTCTTTTGCTTCTC
>CAKNYM010051882.1:262284-329751 GCA_932195095.1 Andricus curvator | reverse complement strand
CATCCTCTATGATTCTCCATTTACTAATATATATAAATGGAGAATCATAGAGGATGTAAGGAGAATCTTCATTGATACTCTTTTGATTCTCCAAGATGCAGAAACGGAAATATCTGCAGGAGAAGAGCATCAAGAGAGGATCAAGATTACATTGATTTTAATTCTCTTTTGATTCTCCCAAGTCCTCGGAAATGGAGAATGTTGGAGAATCAACAGAGAATCAATAGTTCGACTCGGGAATTTTTTTTAAACAGAAAAACACTAAAATTCATTTAAAGATGAGGTCATATATACCTAAGATATAGAAGTGGAATTCAATACTGCGTATGTCTAGTTATAGTTTGGTGCTAATCAGTACCATAGAATTCGCTATGGACGTGAACAGAAATTAAAGAGCAATCTTTCTCTTTTATAAAACCCTTCCATTTTTTTAACTAATCAATGTACCATAAATTCTTGAAAAAGAGCACTAGAAAATGGTGCTGTGCATTTCCAGTTAAAATTTTGTTTCAATCGGTTTGATAAGTTTTTTTGTGGCCCTAGCCTAGACAAACATGAAAAATTCAAATTTGTTATAGTTTTCCATAGTGAAAATTTCACGGAGTCAACTCAATTAAGGATAATCAAAATCTCTAAAAAAAGTGAGAATAAGAAAAGAATAAATATAGAAGACAGAGCATGAAATTGGGACACGGGATTGTATTATTTTTATTCACCGCGACCCTAGAGTTTAGACAGTGCCACGTGTGCCTAGGTTGTATGATGACGAGGACCAGGACGATTTATGTCGCGCGTCTTCGATACAAAAGTCTTATAGTGCCGCCCGTGGGGCCATACATATGCCGCGGGTCGAGGATTAGAATGCGCGTGAATAGGAGAAAATGCGAATTGATACGGTCGTTAAGAAGACCCTTTTGAACCTTTGGACTCTGCCAAGGTTTCTTTACTCGAGAACAAGCTTCTTTTGGAACTTTCGATGTGTCGGTTGGGCTTAAAGTCCCCTCGCGATTTATTACAAATTCAAACAAGCGCGTTCGTTATTTTCCTTATCTTCGATATGTGTATCGGAGATGAGTTTATATTGCTTATTCTCAGATCTGGTTCAATTATTGTGTCTTTATTAAAAAATTGTTCGTTGTTCTAGAAAGAAATTTTCCAAGTGTTCGTTTTGTTGTTGCTTTTTTACTAGATTTAGTGACATATAATGAGATTTTCCTAGCCTCTTTTATTGTATAGGACTATAGGCTTACGGGGTATATGAGAGGATTCTTTTTTTATTCAATTCATCGATGCCACGTTTGAATTCAAGTTGGGGTGGAACACGACTTCCTCGAGGATGTCGTAAAAACACTCCCTGGGGTATGCATCGTCAACGTAAGTCGATCGATTTGCCTATTGTCTGGGAAAACAAGCGATGAGGCCATTAATTATACTGACGTGCCGAGGTTCCTTTCGATGCTTATTTTCTGGAACTAATTTCCCAAATCGCAAAATCACGTTAATCGCGACGCGAATTCTATTAGAATCGATGACTGATTTTCTGTTCAGAAAAACACCATTTATATATAAGAAAAATGTGTCGTTTTAATTTATTTTGTAATTTTTTTAAGATTCTGTACAACTATGCTTTTTTATTCCAATAGAATGTGTTTTGAATATTATAATTAATTTAATGAAATGAGAAAGATGCTAGATGAATCTTAGAAGTACAATTACAGGTATAATATATTTATATATGTATTATGGGTATATATATATATATATATATATATATATATATATAACTCATAATATCGATATCAAGAAGCTAGAAAAATTGAGAACGAGGAAGAAGTGATCAATGATCATCAGCAAGCTGATGAAGAAAAAATATTATAGGATTTCAGAGAGAGATAATCCAAGTGATTCGCGGATGATATCGGGTTCAGAAAAAGAGTTAGACACAATCCTAAATTTGATAGGAGAGTTTCTCAATCAGGATAATAACATACGAAAATATAGAAAAGTAGGTTTACAGCAAATGGGAATCAAAAAGAAAAAAGTTGGGAATTTTTGGTGAAACTTTTGAAATATAAAATAGAAAGTTAACTCTGCAGATAGAGGAAGTATAAGAATTTTGCTACATTTGTTGTGACATAGCTCTAGTCACAGTTGATTCAAACACGATAGCAAAGAAAAGAAGAATTCTCATGTGAAAGACGAAGACGTTAACCTCTCTAGAATATAAATTGTGTAAAACAGTGAAAAAAAGAAGTAGAGAAAGGTAAAGAAGTTAAATTGGATACGGAGGGTCAAGAAAGAAGAGAAGTTGGAAATTATACAAAAGAAAATGAGCTAGTATATAAACAATTCTTAGAAGGTAAAGTAGAAGAAGGAAAGGGGAAAGGTTGACAAATATACTAGGATATGTTACACAAATTATACGAGACTAAGTTTCAACAAATATTATTGAATTAAAAGGTCAGCTCAGAGAAGGAAAGAATGAAGAATTGCGACAAGCTAATCGTCAAATTGTTGACTCTGGCTGCTCTTGATTTATTTTCTCTTCTCTTACTTCTACCATTTATAATTCCTTCTAATTCTTGACCTAATCTATTACTTTTTTCATTACCCTTATTTTCATTGTCAGTTAAAGAATTCTGTTAATTCTTAAGTCTGCTCTTTTCCCTAATGTTCAAAATGTTCAGAACTTCTTTCTTTCTGTATATCATGGCCTTAATTGAACAGCAATGACAACATGGAATATCCTTGTCTCACTCCTTTCCTAGACGGGCAAAAATAAAAAGTCATCCTGACTATACTTGAGAGTCAACTGTAGAGCAGCCTTCTAGATCATCAAACATTCAAACTGACCATCTCTTGAGGGTCGAAAAAAGATGTCCGACTTGATCATCATCGAGGGTCAACTTGACAAAATATTTAACTTGACCATCTAAGAGGGATAACTTAATTAACCTGTTAGTGAGTCTGACACTCTGGGATAGTCAAAAAGATCAGAAAACGAGAGTCTCCCTGACTATGTTGAAAGAATGACAGGAGGACAGCGTGCCATCTTATAGAAGGTCTGAGTCACCCTCTAACTTTGACCCTTCCTTTTCATCCGTTTTCTTCTTTAAATCATTATCATTAGCTTTTACTACCCCAGTTTGACTTCATTAGATGATTTAGATAATTCTCCTATCTTTATATTTTAATCCTCTCTGTTTTATTATTTGAAACAGTTTAGGCCAATCTACTATTCCAAGTAGTTTTCTTGTTATAAATCTCAGAGCTGTTGAGTATCAATGAATAAAGAGTAGGAAAAGAATAGAGAATTGCATGAAAGCAATCCCTAGTTTACTGACCTTGACAAAAAATCTTTCATCATTAATATTACAATCTCCCGTCACAAAATCATCAGACCACTAATTTCCTCCGATAAGATTCTTCCATCCATAAAGGCTCTAGAGCAAATCCTTGATCAGTTCTCTCATCCAAGAGCATTCATCGTTCAGAACTTGCTTACAAACTAGAACCCATATCTACCATACCTAATTGCATATGCACACACCCTTCAATGTTTCACTACATACGCATTCAGTAGCACACTTACACTCTGTGCAGCAGGTGCAAGCGCGCGTGAAGGTAACCATCCTAGCAGGCTGCTGTAGAGACGCTCGCTCGCGAATCGAGCTTGTTGCAGGGTTGAGTTGATACAACATTAACAACAAGTTGTTAGAGAGACGAGGTATAGGGGGCTCTAGAGGGTGGGTTGGATGGGTGGATAGCGATGGTGACGGTGCGGTGGTGAGGTGAAGCTGTAGCTCGAGAGTGTAGACGAAGTTCGAATCGGTGGCAGTGGCGGAGCTGCTAGTGGGTGTAAGGGTGTAAGAGAGAAAGAGAGAGAGAGAAAGTGAGTGAGTGAGTGAGAGAGAGAAGGAAAGGGTGAGAGAGAGTGAAATTTAGAAAGAGGATGCAAGAGAGAGAGAGAGAGAGAGCGACAATGGTCGGCATGGCAACACCGCGCAGCTTTACACACGTTCTGCGCTTGTGGGTGGGGTGCGAGGGGAACTTTCATGAGAGAGAAGGAGAAATGGCGAAAGAGAGCGAGAGAGAGATAGCGAGTCGCGGCACCAACTCAGGGACTCTATTTCCATAATCTGCCGCTTTGTCGATTCTGAATTATGCGACTACGCTCCTCCTCATCCTCCTCCCGGCGTTTCTCCCTCCGATTGCACCCCCTTTTCTCCTCTCCTATCGCCCTTTCCAGAACCGAGTATCCGATTATTTGCACGAAATCGATTTCACGTGTTTGGTCGTTCTGTATTTGTACATCCTGTATACGAGCATTGTGCTCCACCGTTCATTTTCATTCTGTTACATGCTTTTGCAAAACCATACGATACCAACACTTGCGAGAGATAGGTTCACTCTATGGACTATGGTTCCATGATTTTTTTATCATGATCCCCTCTCACCTACTTTGTTTGTAGGTTCAAATGTCTATTCTTATAACCATCGGATCAATTTTTCTCTTCTAGTTTTTTTGCTCTTTCAAGGACAGACGTGTCGAGAAGAAAACATTTTGACAGTTGTAATTGCTTTCCTTTCACTTTCTTCTTGTTATCCCTAATGTACGAGTATACCTCTTATTATAAAGAATAAAAAGTGAAAAATGGATTTTATCTTGGAAGAATGATTATACGTCCTTGAACAATCTTTTTATTGTAGATCCTATTAATATCAGCTTCTTCTGGTGACTTTTCTTCTGCAGTCACCAAAGAGGATCAACTCCATAAGTGAATAAGCATAAGCTCTTGAGTTCCGGTTCAACGGGTCACTCTGCCACGCGAATCCTCTTTCTCTTTGCTCTCTTGTCATCTCTCTCTCCTCCTTCACCGATCCTGCACTCGACCTCGATTAAACCAACTTTTTCAGAGGGTAAGTATCGTCCACCTAAAACTCCTTGAAAGTCGACCCTTTCGCTGAAGAGCCACAAAGCCTGGGTCAAACTCTGGCCTTTTTCCTGCTCAGATCTCTTGGGAGAGGAAGAGGATTAGAGGAACATTTTTGCTATCTGCAAAGTCCACTTTTATTCATTAATGTAAAAGAATCGAATATCTTATATCGCATAACTCCTTTTCAGTTTCAGATGACATATCTTATTGGCAATGGTTTACTTTGATGACTTTTCCGTATTTTGGTGTATATGCTTTAAAATCCTTTGAAAAATCTTTTTTCAAAGTTTCATATTTTCCCTCAAAAACCCCCAAAAAATTAAAAATCTGTAAAAATCACGTTCATAACTAATTCTATTCTCGTTCTGTTGAAACCCTGTATAAATAACATTTTCAAGGTCAATTAGAAAAAATAGTTATCAAATTGCTGAAAATAACAATTACTAGTCATCTTTCGAGCTGAAAATGGGTGGCGTGTGACAGAATAAAATTGTGGAAGTTTTACTGACTACGGACCCCCTTCCTTTTTCCATCTCGAAAAATTACCATGTCAAAGTTTGAAAAAAAAAGTTTATAATTTCTTGATGAAACAAAACTTATTTATATACTTTCGTTATAATGTTCATTATAGTCATTTCTAATTTATAACATTCTAATATTTCAAATTAATCAACTGTTAGGTATTAAAATTAATCTACAATTAGTAAAATTCATTAAAATAATTCAAATCTATTAGATACCGAAAGATTGGGTGAGTTGGAAACGGAGATGGACTAGTCGTCCCAAAAATTCAGGACGACTAGCCAAGCTTATGAAAAATATTGGACTAGTCATCCCGAATTTCGGGAGAACGAGATATTTCGAATCTATTAATATTTAATATTAATAAAGTCTTTGATCAATTAACATTTTTTCCATATAATACATTTCTTCTTACATTGTTTAGTTCTGAAATTTAATTTGAAATAAAAAATTTGGATTATTTTTGTGTTTTTTTTTAAATTCAAATATTTGTGAAAAAAATTGGTAAAAGTGAGTATAAGGTAATTATTATTCAGTAGAAAAATCAAAACTTTGAAAAAAATCAGTAATTGAAAAAAAAAATTTTTGATTATTTTTGTATTTTTTGACAAAAATAATAATATTTTTTGGTCTCCCCCAACTAATATTCTACTTTTGGCTTCTGGAATTATCACTTGACTTGATAAAATATTCACCCCTTTTGATTCTTATTGAGAGTGCATGTTCAACATTTTCAACATACTTTTATATCGTTTGGTTGTCTGGTTTTTATTTTTTCACAGCTAAAAAATAAAAACTGCTTTGACTTTGGTAGATCGAAAACTGTAATTCCATCGACAAAAAACTACGTACATCTCTACCATAGTCGATAACACAACATCAAAATTCATAGTTTTAAATCGTATAAAATCCTTATTTCTATTATTGTTTTCTTACATTATATAATGATAAGCTCATTTTCCGAAGTTGTGGAAACTTTTCAAAATTACATAATCACAATGATCCGTCGATGCTCTTATTATTATATAATCTAAGTACAATAGATAATTGAAATATTATCCTTAGAAATAGATCAGTGTTGCATTGTTCTAATTACTGCTTTGAATTCCATTATAAACGAATTCAATCAATGGAAACAAAGCACGGACTTCATTATTTAACTATATTCGCTCAAATATAATTCAATTCACATAATAAAACTCATTTATGTGTTGTAACTATATTTGTTCAAATATAATTAAATTTACATAATAAAACTCATTTATACTCCTCTAACAACAACGACAATCAAAGAAACACTCAGGTCTGGATGCATATTTTTCTCTGATACTCAATTTTGTGTAATTTTTCACATAAGATGGTTTGGTTAGAAGTTATATTTCTTATGATCTTGTTTGAAAATATTACACCGAGACATTAGGCCCTACTCTGTTCTGAAAAGTTAGGAGAATTTTGTTTGTCATCCAGTTTGCTGTAATAAAAAATTCTTTGAATCAAAATCATTTTTTTGCAATGACCGAAAAAATATTCCCCCCTATGAAGAACACGTGGCGTTGAGTATTCATATAAATACAGTAAAGAAGATTTTTTCAATTGGCATTAGGGTCGTTAGTATTTATTTTTGTTCTGCAATCAATTTTTAAGAATTATATAATTTTTCTTTTTAAATTAAATTAAATTTTGGATTATTTTTGTTTCGTCCTGGACTGACTCATCGGACTCATCAGTAAGGCTATATGAATCAGTCCTGCCTTAGACAATACATTTTATAATTTATGCATTTAAGGGTTTAAATGACCTAAATTAATTATAATGTGTAATTTTTTCAAAAATTGCTATGTTTGTAAATTTTGCAGTTTAAACATAATGCAATTTCAACCGCGGATAGGGGTTGACTTATTTAATTTTATTCTTCAAACCGCAAACAAATTTTGTTTTTAAATTAATTTTTAATAATAATATTCCGGCCACGGATAGGGGCCAAAACTGAGTCAGAAAATCAAAAATCATTAAATTGATAACGAATTTGTATCAATATTTATGAATCAACTAAATAATTTTTAAAAACTTATCCTTCGTAATTTTCCTTCCATCTCCCTTTCCTCCAATACTTCCATTCCTATGTATTATTATGGTTACATCTGCGTAGATGGAGGCTTGGTTCGGACGACACTAAGTAATCACATAATATAACTTTTGAAACATTGACACAACTTAAGACACATTTTTTTTCCCCCTTTAAATAATTTTCATGAAAACAAAATTTAAAATAATTTTAAGAATTAGGAGAAATTTTTATTATTGGGTTCGAGAATGACCCTTCAGGTCTGAGACCGCCAAGAGACTAACACGTTTTTTCGAGTTTACCAGATTCTGTAATACTGTAATACGAAACTTTAAAATTTTTGAGGAGAGGTCATAGCTATAAACCCGACAACGTCGCCTTGAATGCACTTGTACCTAAGGGTCCAATATGGGCAAAATTCTGTAATTTCCCTTTCGTTCTTATTTGTAAAACCGGTTGATACATTCTGGAAAATGAATTTCTAAAGGGATATAATATTTGTCTTTCTGGTAAACTCGAAAAAACGTGTTAGTCTCTTGGCGGTCTCAGACCTGAAGGGTCATTCTCGAACCCAATAATAAAAATTTCTCCTAATTCTTAAAATTATTTTAAATTTTGTTTTCATGAAAATTATTTAAAGGGGGAAAAAAATGTGTCTTAAGTTGTGTCAATGTTTCAAAAGTTATATTATGTGATTACTTAGTGTCGTCCGAACCAAGCCTCCATCTACGCAGATGTAACCATAATAATACATAGGAATGGAAGTATTGGAGGAAAGGGAGATGGAAGGAAAATTACGAAGGATAAGTTTTTAAAAATTATTTAGTTGATTCATAAATATTGATACAAATTCGTTATCAATTTAATGATTTTTGATTTTCTGACTCAGTTTTGGCCCCTATCCGTGGCCGGAATATTATTATTAAAAATTAATTTAAAAACAAAATTTGTTTGCGGTTTGAAGAATAAAATTAAATAAGTTTCAACCCCTATCCGCGGTTGAAATTGCATTATGTTTAAACTGCAAAATTTACATACATAGCAATTTTTGAAAAAATTACACATTATAATTAATTTAGGTCATTTAAACCCTTAAATGCATAAATTATAAAATGTATTGTCTAAGGCAGAACTGATTCATATAGCCTTACTGATGAGTCCGATGAGTCAGTCCAGGACGAAACAAAAATAATCCAAAATTTAATTTAATTTAAAAAGAAAAATTATATAATTCTTAAAAATTGATTGCAGAACAAAAATAAATACTAACGACCCTAATGCCAATTGAAAAAATCTTCTTTACTGTCTTGATACTTGGGTCAATTAATAACGATATCTTTCGAAAAAACAGCAAAGATATCATCTAACTATATTCATATAAATGTTAGAGAAAATTCATCTGGGTGTTTTTCTTAACTTGAGACATCGAAATATCTCAAAAAATACGCATCCTATGAAGAAAATATCCGTAATAAAAGATTTTTATTTTCGAGAAGGAGAAGCGACTTTGAAAAAATTAACCCCCCCAGGAGGCAGGAGTGGGAGTAACTTTGTAATTTCAAATGGGAACCCTTTTTTTTATCACAGATTCAGATTCTCCTTTATGAAATACGTAAGTTTTATTCGAACAATTTTTTCGAACAAAAAAAAAAAATTTTTTTTGCTTCCTGGGGGGTGGGGTGGGGTAAATTTTTTCAAAGTCGCTTTTTCCCCTCGAAAATAAAAAGTTTTTATTACGGATATTTTTTTCATAGGATGCGTATTTTTTTAGATATTTCTATGTCTCAAGTTAAAAAAAAACACCCTATTACGTTAATTCTACGTAAAATATGAATACGAGAAGAGGGAAAACTCGCTTTTCTTTGAAGAGTGAGAATTCCTTTAGACTGATGAAAAGGCATTTTTTGCAATAAATGGCTCTCATAATTTTTTTATTAAACATTAAAGCTGGATTCCTCATTTCCCGAGTACTTTCGATTACCGGGATAAATTTGCAGCAGCAGCCCATTGTTCAGCCACCATTGTTTCAGTATCTCAGGGGCGGTGCTTCCCTTTGTCTCCACCCTTTGTACCTTTCTGTGGCCGGATCTCTCGCCTGCTCGCGCGCACGCGTTCGAGAGAGAAGGAGAGGAAACAGAAAGAAAAAAGATTGAAAACGAGAGAGAGAGAGAGAGAGAGAGAATGATAGGAGGAGGTGGGGGAAGGGATGAAAAGCCAGGGAGTGAAGTAGGATGAGAAAGTGAAACCTTCATAAATGCATTCGACTGCGGTTACTCGTTAGACACTTACTTAACGAACATGAATATATTATGTATATACATATATGTTTCGCCAAATTAAAAAATAAAATAAGAGAAAGAATGCCAAATCTTGTTATTAATTAGAATTTTATCCGTCTTTGTCAATAACTGTGATATTACTGATTGGATATTTCGAAGTGTATCGCCGTCCCGAATTTGTCGGGACGACTGGACGCAGCCTAGATATTAATGTAATATTTTTAAGAGAGTGTCTACACGTACCGAAATTTCAGTACAAATAGCCCCTTTTCCAGCTCACCATATTCGTACCAAAAAATCTGGCTATTTGTACCGAAATTTTGACCACTCATCCCGAATTTTGGGACGTCGAGACACTCATAAAAGCTTTCAGGTTCTAGGTAAGGATTGTGTTAGGTTTCAGTAGAGAATCAAGTGCATGGTCAGACATTTTGTATTTGAAAGGAATTTTTCGAAATGTAGTCGATTTAGGATTGAAGCAGCGATTAAATCAATTTCGATTAATCGGTGAATAAGAGTTTAATCAAAAAATCCAAATAATAGAGCACTTTTAAAGAATTTTTCAAAAAGAGTTAAAAGGGTAAAAGAGGTAGATAACCAATAGGAAGACAAGTTTTTTTCTGATCACTATGGCACACAGTGATTTTTTATTTATTTTCGTGTGTATAAACAAAATATTATATTGGCAACATTGACTATTTCAACAGTATGATTTTTTATCGCTGAAAATTATTTAAATAAACTTGTTGATCAGAATGATACATAATAGATTTAAAGAACATAAAAATTGTAATTAACCATTTTAGGGGATAAGATTTTCGAAAACATAAAAATTTCCAAACTGCCGCAAATATATTGTTTTAATTAAGAGTAACCCAAGAGAGTATACAAATATTAAACTAAAAAATTAAAGTATTTGAAAATATCATAACATTTTATAGTATGATACTTAAATTTTCTTAAGTATAAAATTAAAAAATTTTATCCGCATTATGAATAATTTTAATAACTATTTTCGAGTTTTATTCTGAAATATCAATGCAGCGTGACCAGAAGAAAAACCTGCGAGACAGACTTTGAAATGATTTTTGAAATCCTTAACTCGAAAATATTGAATCCTACTCTTAATGCTTATCTTTTTTCAATTCAATATATATATATTTCAATATATCAATATATAATATTTTCAATATTATATAGCAATTTTTTCATTTTAAATTCCAAGTTTGGGACAGCAGATGCGTAAAAAGACATTTTGCGCACTTTTTTATTTATAATTTCTGAACGAAGTCGTCTACAATTTCGAAACTTTCTAATTTATTGTTCTTTGATATAAGTACTTTACTGAAATATTTTTAGAGAAAATTTACTATTCAAAGAAAAAGTAGAAAATGACTGAAACTTAAAGTGGTCAACTTTTTAGCAATCACCCTTATACAATATTTATAAAATCATTTGAAACAATTTTATTCTAATAAGGCCCATGTGCAGATCAATACACACACGCAGAGCAGTAACGTTAGTATTGCTATGAGAGCATTTGATATTTAATCAGAAAATAACATTTCATTAAAAAGAATCTGATTTTTAATTTGTTTAACGATTTTTTTTTAAATCTCCGCCAAATTTGTTATGTAGTATAAATAATCACTGAAGAACATGTGTGTCATACAACATAATTGTTCATTTATACCACATAACAATTTGTCTGGAGAAAAAATGTACCAACACATGGACCCTATGTAACTTTTTCCACAGAATAGTAAATGGCGTAATCAGTTTTTCTATAAGAAGCAGATTTGAGCAAATTGTTAAAAAAAAATTGTAAATAATAATAACCTGATTTTTAAATTTTGCAAAAGCAGATTATTTTTCATGAAAATTGGATCAAATGCGTATTTATACAGTATCGCCTTGGAATTAGAAATCAACCTCAATAACAAAATAATTTTTAACCTTGTAGAAAGCTTTTCAAGAGCTTGCGGTATCCTTGCATTGACCTTGAAGAAACCTTGAATAAATCTTGAGGTAGTCTCGCAACAACCTTGTCAGCTACAGAAAATCGTGCACTGAGAAAAAAATCGTATCACTCTCGTTCAAAAGCAGATGCTGTTGATTCAAATGAATATTCAACGAAACAATAATTATTCATTTCTGTTCAACATTGATGCTATGAATTCTATATCGTATATAAATTTAATTTATAGCATATATTTTTGGATCAATAAGATCTGCTTTTGCACGGAAGCGATAGTGCGGCCAATTGATTCAAAAGCATTTTTTGCTCAGGGTAGAGTCTTATGACACGATAAAAACATTTTATATGTCATTTTATTATTTAGTTTATGTCTGTAATTTTTATTGCCGACTGTACTTTTTAAATATATAGCTAAAACTTTGTCATAGGGACAACCGCGGGATTTCACCGGCAACGGGTGCCATTCTACAAAATTGCAACCGCTCTCGGCGAAATCGCGGTACCGTTTTAGTTGTAATTACGGCTCACGAACGTGAGATAGGTAGTTACAGTCTGCGTTGGACTCAATACGACGAATCGGCAAAAGTCACGTGTATCCTAAGGACACAGAGCGACCCAAGGACGACCGCATTTTGCATTTTCCCCGTAAGTGTCTTAGCATTTCGTTAACACTCAGGGATGCTTTTCGTGCTATTAACCAGTGAAAGCTTAGCACCTCCAAAAGCACTGATGGTCAGGACAACTAGCTATATATATATATATTTAAAAAAAAACTTAAACAACCACCGCAGGGTCCCACTAAGAGCAACTTCCATCCAAAAAATGTCAATAGCGCCCAGTAGCACCGCGGTAAATCACACCTACGGCCACGTCTCATAACCCTGAGATGGGTGGTCATATATATATATATATATATATATATTCGGTTTTTGCTTTCCATCCCTTTGGAATAGAACCGAAGGGCCTATGACAAAGCCACCGAACGCGTCCTCGGGTTGCGGATAGAGGGAACCTGTACCAAGGGTTTCTGCTGAATATTGTTACAATAATTAATAAGCAGTCGCGGACAATTGTCGAGGGATGGTCCCGAAGGAATAACTCCTAAGCGAAGGCGTAACAACCGTGCCGAAAGTTGAATGGCACCTGGGTTAGGTGTCTCAAACGGTGACTCTTTGATACCCGGCGACCTCTCAGAGTATCAGCATTATCCTTGCACGCAGGGCTCTACAAGGATGGACTAACCCTTTCCCTAGCTGCTCGTGGGAACAACAATGAAACCACCAAAACACCAAAATGTTGCAGATACGGTTCAAGACAATCGAACGCGCAGAGCACCCGACAATGGGTCGGAAAACAATGCCGATCAGCCTAGAGTTCGGGGTGCTGAAAATAATTTAGATGGAAACACGACGACGAACCGGCGAAACGCCCACATGGAGTGGACGGATCGACTCAGGGATGACGTGCTAGACTGCTACGATGCCAGCATTATCCCTGTTCGCGGAGGCTTTGTAGCGCATATGCACACTCTGTGGTGCCAGAAACACCCAGAGCTTCAGCACGTTTCGCATCAGTCTTTGCGAAATCAAGCCGACTACCTCCGGAAAAATGGATATGTACGCGGAGCGTTTCCCCAACCGCTGCTTTATCAAGTTGCAGACGAAGATGAGGAAGCGACATTGAGACCAACCGCAGAAAGCAGGCACCTTCTGAGAGATGATCGCAATTTCATTACTAGAAGGAACATTAACATGCAAGGTCCTCCTAAGCCCCAAGATCTGGCTGAAATGGATGCCTTCCTTCGTGGAGATATCTCGCAAGAGTCCGACCTCTGAACCATCAATTGCTCAGTTTATGGTGCTGCGAGAACTTTGGATGATTCAAATCGAAGGCTGAAACCAACGATGGATCAAAAGGCCAAAAGACGCTTGCATCAACTGAACAAGAAGATTGGATGGGCAAGACAGAATGCGTCCCGTGTTCAATGTGTGATTGACTACATAACATCTGGTAGACCGTTTACGGAAAGGGTTCGAAAGTTCGCCCAAGAACTAAGGATCTTGAATCACACACTAAACAAGTCAAAGCTGCTGACAATCAAGCAGCATATTGTTGACAAAATACGGCTATTATCTGACGCAAGGAGGACAATACAGAAGAGGGAGAGATGGATCAGGGAGAATCAACAGTTTCTCGCTAACCCATCGCGCCTCTTCAGCGATCTATTTGTTTCTGTCAAAAATCCACCCAAGCCCAAGGAGGTAGAGACTTTTTGGAGAAAGGTGTACAAGATCCCGAAAACACTAGAGTTGAAAGAAGATACTGACAATATCATCCGCTTCAAGGAGTTTTGCGACAACCTCAGAAAATCTGAGGAGGAATGTCCATCAATCACTGCCGAAGAGGTGAAAAAAGCACTTAGAGGCACGAAGAACTTTCTCGCTGCTGGACCAGATTGTATCAAGAACTTTTGGTGGAAGAAGTTTACTTTTACACACCAACATTTGGCCCGAATATTCACCTCATATTTAAAGTCGGAGACACCCATTCCGCAGTGGCTGGTGTTAGGACGCACTATACTCCTGCCAAAAAAAGGCAACTTGTCCAACCCAGAGAATTACAGGCCAATAACTTTTTTAAACACGCTGTATAAGATCTTTACAGCTGTCCTCAACAACAGGATTGTTCGACGAATTGAGCCTGTATGGCGAGAGATGTACGAACAACGGGGCTCGAAAAAAGGTGTAGCAGGCTGTCTAGAGAACCTGCTAATTGACAGGTGTGTCTGTAAAGACGCTGCAGCCCATCAACGCGTCCTGTCAGTGGCCTGGATTGACTACCGGAAATCTTTCGATTCAACCTCTCATAGACTTATCATCTGTCTGTTGGAAAGCTTGAAGGTACATCCACACATAGTGAGATGCATAGAGAGATTGATGCCTCTTTGGAAAACTAGATTTACTATCTCTTCTAGAAATTATCGTGTGACAACGAACAACGTCACCTTCCAGAGGGGCGTCTTTCAAGGTGATACCATGAGCCCTTTGCTTTTTTGCATCACACTTTTGCCTTTATCACTCGCACTACGAAATTCTCCTGGATACCTCTGTGGCGACACTAATAAGCGCGAGCATAAGGTCACTCATGTATTTTATATGGATGACCTGAAGATCGATGCCTTTGGTAAAAGCAAACTTCAAACTGCTATAAATATTGTCAAGAACTACACAGGAGAGATTGGGATGGACTTTGGCTTGGACAAGTGTGCCAAAATTCATCTGAAGAAAGGAAAGATTACTGGCGTTCCCAAGAACCCTGAGCTTGTGTATATAAGTGTTATCAGACATATTAATACTGGAGAGACCTATACATACCTGGGCGTGCCTCAAAACCGCATTCAGGACGTAACATCAGTGAAGGAGTCTCTCCGAAGCAGATACAAGCATCTTCTTCGACAGATTTGGTCTTCCAATCTGTCGGCGTTGAACAAGGTATCTGCGACTAACATGCTTGCCGTGCCGGTTCTACTCTACTCTTTTGGGGTAGTTCAATGGACGAAGAACGAGCTTAAGGCCCTTGATGTCATTACACGTAAGATCATGCATATGTATACAAGCTTGCATATCCATTCGTCAGTTCCGCGATTATATATTTCACGCCGTCAAGGCGGACGCGAACTTCTGAATCTCCAGTGTCTTCATAACCCGATTGTTCTAAGTACAGCTTACATCGTTGCGAATGGCAGAGATCCTCTCCTAAAGATCGTCAGGAACGACGAGATGATTGGCGAAGGAGCGTTCCTTTACAAAGCCGCGGAGCAAGCGGCCGAGACCCTTGGCCTGAATTTTAACATCAGAAGTGAGGAAAGTGCATTACTTCATCTGGATGCTTCACTTCTAAAAACCAAAGTAAAGAAAGCAGAGGTTGAAAATTTTCACCAAGAGCTACTCGACAAGAAAATGCACGGAAACTTTCACAGAAATGTAGAAAAACAGTCCTTGTCGAAGGAGCAAACTTTTCCTTTCCTCAAATCATCAGGGTTTAATTCAGGTACAGAGGGTTTTATTTTCGCATGCCATAACGGTGTCATTTCCACCTTAGCATACCGTGAGCACATTTTATGTCAAGAAGTTCCCAGTGATAGGTGCAGAGCGTGTCATGCACACGCTGAGTACCTAGAACACATACTATCAGGGTGTCCGACCCACGCGGGAACGACATATATCTAGAGACATAATGCGGCCCTAAGAATGCTTTATTACCCTCTTTGTCGCTCTTACGGTGTTGGCCGCGACCCTGCCCTGCCGAACGCTCCAAGGGAGATAGAGTCGATTGTCCGAAACGAGAAGTGCCAAATTTTCGGGAACTACGATTTTCGGGCAGCAGTCTCCGTTGCGCACTCGAGGCCTGACATTGTTCTCCAAGACTTCGAGAAACGAACTATGTTCGTGATCGAATTCTCGGCTCCGTCCGAATACAACAACACTGCAAAGGAGAAAGAAAAAGAGGAGAGGTATCAAGACCTTAAAAGAGAGCTACAACGACTGTACCCAAAATATTCGGTACAAGTAATTATCCTTGTGATAGGTGCTCTCGGAGGTGCGAAACTATCACTGGTTCGTAACCTTAAAGCCATACCCGCGTGCCAAAAATATGCCAAGGCACTTGCGAGATGGATGCAGAAAGCTGTCATCCTTGGGTCGCTTCGTGTCCTTAAGACACACGAGGGTTTCGCCGGCCTGTCGTTGTGATTTTGTCGTTGCCTCTGAGCACCCATCTCACGGTTGTGAGACGTGGCCATAGGTGTGATTTGCCGCGGTGCTACTGGGGGTTATTGACATTTTTTTGGATGGCAGTTGCTCTTAGTGGGGCCTTGCGGTGGTTGTTTAACTTTTTTTTAAATTATATATATATATATATATATATAAAAATAAAAAAAAGATTAAACAGCCACCGCAGGGTCCCACTGGAAGCAACTACCATCTATGAAAATGACACTCGCTCCCAGTAGACTACTAATTCCTAGACAGTTACACCGCGCCGACGCGACGTGGTCTGACGAGCTAAGTTGATAATTTCAAAATTATTGAACCAACTTGACGTTGGAAAATAGATCAAGATTTGAAGAGTTTAATTTGGAAATCCGAACATAACACCGATTTCACGTAGGGACATAGTGTGCGTTCTGCACAGTTTGATTTGAACATCCCAATTGAAACCAGTACAAAAAATTGGAAAGCGGAATAGATGTAAAAAAAAGTTAAATGATGCTCAAATTGAACCGAATAGATTTTCTATTTGAAAAGTTTTTTCAATTCAGCAGCCATATTGAAACTCACAGGAACAAAATTATACTTATAGAATATCAATTGAGATTAAATTGTCCTTTTATGTAGGGTATTTATAAAGAAAAGTATAACGTCTTTAGAATAAAAAGAGTGTCTTTTGAAATATAACTATTAATATAAATATCTTATTATGAACATGGATTTTTTGTTCGGACTTATTATTTTGATATTTTCATATATATCAAAAATGTAGTGTCACGCCTACCCCGAAAGGGAAATGGCTTAATGGTATATTATTATTATATTACTGAACGCTGACGTCTGTTAGCGTAACTCTCTAATTCCTCATTCAAACTTCAACATGAAAGCGGTTTTGCTTGAGATTATTTATTTTAATGGTACGATTTCTTGAAAAAGTGTATGTCTCAAGTATACATACACTGTTAAAAATATTTGCAATTTTAATATACATTCAATATACATTTGTATAATAAATCTTAAAACTGGGTGTATGAAATCGTCATTTAGAGACTATGTATATTAAATTTTATATACTGTATATTGATCATTTGTTATAAAAGTCAGAAAATTGCACTTTACACAAATTGAAAATAATTTCGACAATCATTTTAAATTTCAAATAATAAAATATGATATTTCCTTCTAGTTAAACATAAATTATACTGACTTTTAAGTGGAAGAGTTCAATTGAACAAATAATTAAGACACGTAACCTCCAAGTCCCTGCACTAACTTAAAAATTCTAACGGTCACAGCGAATTTATAAAAAAATCCACGCGTACGTTGCACTTTAATAATAAGTGAGAATTTAGTCCACGAATTTGAAGTTATTACTTTAGTTTTAAATATTTGACAAGATTTGGAGGCATCAAAGAACTTAGTGTTTTCATGCACTCTGTTTTACCGACTTTAACATACATGTATACTAATTCTATAAATTGATGGTATATATTAAACTTAATTCACGGTATGTGAAAATTGCTTTACTCACTTGTATATTAAATTTCTATCAGATTTTTTTAACAGTGTATTTTCGATTTCAAATAACTTTCATAATCAATTGTGAAGAATATCAAAAATTTCAATCAGTGAAGAGATTTCAGAAACTTGATTATACGCAAGTTTCTCAAATCCGAAGTTAAAGCGTCATATACATGTGTGTCTATATAAAACTTGTAACAGTCGTGACCCATACAATTTTCGAGACTATGCATTTTTTTTAATTGATTCGAATTAGCAGTTGTTTTTGAACGAGATGTGGACAAAAATTCGTGGACTGAGCTCACCAAACATCTAATTTCAATTATACTGAAACGGGGTCTAAAGTATCTTGCATTCTTGAAACCAGTGTTGCATATCATCCTTTGTCAGCCCCTTTATTTATGAGCTTCGTCGTTTCTCATTTTATGATATTTACATCCCCAAAATGTTCACCTTGCATAATATTTTGCACTCTGGGGAACAGGTAAAAGTCGCAGAGTGCCTCGTCAGGCGAATACAGAGGTTTATGCATGGTAGTGCTCTTGTTTTTGGCCAAAAACTCACGAGTAACAAGCGCGATGTATGTGCATTGTCCTGATGCAGGATCCACGCTTTCTCCTCGCACATTTCGGGTCGTGCACGTCGCACACGTTTACGAAGATGCTTCAGGACTTCAACACAGAATTTTGCATTAACATTTTGACCTGCTGGAACATATTGACCCATTTATAGACAGCACTACGCTTCATGGCAGACTCCACATACACAGTTGGTAAAATTTCCCAAATGTCCCGACAGGTTTTTCCGAGCTTTACGAGAAACTGGATGTTGATTCTTTATATACCATTAAGCCATTTCCCTTTCAGGATAGGCGTGACACTACCCGATTCGGGTAGTGTTTCTAGGTGGATAGTTTCTTTTAGTAAATAACTACTACAAGTGTGGGCTCACCACACCCACGATGTGCCAATGTTGATTCTTTGATTGGTTAAAACTTCTCGTTCTACTCCACGAACTTTTTATCCACACCTCATATGTCACAAGTATTGAGAAATTCAAAAAAATATTACAACGTAAAAACGTTCATTAATTTCTCAATTCGGTTGCTGGAACAGATTGAAATGTAAGAAAAATGTATTTGTAATTTTAAATAAATAGTAGTGCGAAATTTCATTAAATCTCTGGAAACTGAATTTTTTTAAATCATAGGTATTTTTCCTCTTTCCTAATCTTGATCAAAATCGATTTCTCCCATAAAAAAAAAAAAAAAAAAAAAAAATTGATTAGCAGTTTGAACTCGAAAGTTCATTGCCTCACTACCCGATTCGGGTAGTGTTTCTAGGTGGATATTTACTACCAATGTGGGCCCACCACACCCACGACGGGCCAACAGCAACGCAGTATTCCTGGATGGTCACCCATCCAAGTACTAACCGCGCCCAACAATGCTTAACTTCAGTGATCTTACGAGAACTGGTGTTTCCAGCGTGGTATCGCCGTTGGCAGGAATGTATATTTGTGCAATTAAATTATTGTATATGGTACTTAAACCATGATAAAAATGAATGATAAGTCTTATTATAGTAAATTATTGATTAACTTATGTGTATTTTAAAATGTATTTTCAATCTAAATTTTGTTACCTTATCAGAGAGTATAAAGAAAAGAACATACATACATACATAGATTAGCAGTTCGAACTCGAAAGTTCATTGCTTCACTACCCGATTCGGGTAGTGTTTCTAGGTGAATATTTACTACCAATGTGGGCCCACCACACCCACGACGGGCCAACAGCACGCAGGTATTCCTGAACGGTTACCCATCCAAGTACTAACCGCGCCCAACAATGCTTAACTTCAGTGATCTTGCGAGAACTGGTGTTTTCAGCGTGGTATCGCCGTTGGCAAAGAAAAGAACATAATGAAGTATTTTTGTTGAATTGTTTAATCAATGTGATAAAGCTTAAATAATGTTCAGGGTGAATAGTTTAAATGGATTTAGAGAAAATAACTAAATTAAACTTATAAAAAAGGTTGAAATAGAATAATTGTTCCTTTTATATAATATTACTCCTACACTTGAGCAAGCTCACCAGTCGTGTCTCACCCAATAACAAAAGTTCTCTAAACAGAAAAATCTCTGGATATTATTTGACTCCACTATATTTTTTTCGTACATCCAAATGGTCCTCTATCATCTCGCGTAGAAAATTATCGGAGTGGACTTGCGTCCAGTTAGGGCATTGTCTAGACCATCTAATCTAGACGGTCTTTTCGGGCCATAATCAGATGATGGCTAGCCCGTCAGGACTAAAAAAAATTTTCATTTCTGAATCCAAATATTTTTGTGCACATTTTTAAAAATATCCAGGGTATTCAAAAGTATAAGAAATGAAACATTTACATTAAAAACAAAGAATTTTTTTCTCATCATATAGACAGCGTTTGAAATAATTTTCAACGTCAACCATCTAAAATAGATTTTCACAAGACCGATTCACATGCAATAGATTAACTCGTCCAGACTAGCGCTAGATTAGCTTGTCCAGATTAGCGTTTCACCATAAAAATACGTTTCACTTCTACTCAGCTTCATAAGAGACTGCCTTGACAACGCCACATTTGCATTCAGGACGGTTTATCGTGGCCCCGAATATTTCCCCGATAATTTTCTGCACGGGATACTTTGTAGCAAATAAGTTAATATCAGTTCTATAAGGTCTCAAGAAAGTATATTCCAGAGACATTGCAAAAAAAAATTGCTAATAAATTTATTAAAGTATTAATTACCGTAAATTGGGGCTTGCAACTTAACATTGTAAAACCTAAGTTACAAAATCTATAAGAAGCAATATCGTGTTTCCAATACAAAATTAGGGGACGCCAATTTTCCCCACATATGCGCCGCTAAGCCCCAGTTTAACATATGGTAGTTGTAGCATGTATTTTCAATTGCAAAATTTTATTTTGAAATTAAAAGAATCATCCAATTTTTCAAATCAAATTTTTCTTTTATACTAATGATCTATATAATATATAATTTAGAATCTAATATATTTTTGAGGATTTCAAGGGATTTTGATGGCTCCTAGGGTGTTTTAATTGATTTTCCGGGATTTCAGGAAATATCAGAGCACATGTAAAATTATGGGTTTTTGTTTTTATAGTGAAGTCGTTTCAGGTAAAAATTCTAGTGCAAAAAACTGAAAATCAGCAACGGTACAATAAGAGATTTTTACCCGGAATACTTTTTACCGTTTTTTTATGCCCGCCTTTTCCCTTCTCTCAGTATGGCCCCTTGAACAAAAACGCCATCCTGCAGAATTTCCCTTATTTTTCTACCTGTAGGGTTGAAAGGGGACTACTGGAAATAGGATATGATTGTATTTTCACGTTTCACACAATGAAAAGAAAAGTTACAGGAAATGGGTTACTAGAAAAAAGGCGAGGGTGTGTTCCTACTCAGCCCTATCTTTTTCAGATATAGCCTCTTTAACAAAACACGCTACATCCTGAAATGGAAAGGGGTGTTTTTCACTTTCGACCAAACTTTTTCTAATACTGCCACTTTAAAAAACATGCCCTCGTTTTACCTCACGGGTTGGGCAGAACAGGCATAATGAAGAGATGGGCTACTGGAAAGGGGGTAAGGATGTAATCTTACTCAGTACCATATTTTTTCCAATATAGCCTCTTTAATACTCTTCGAAAACAATATGAAATTTATGTCTAAGTTTCACACAAAACAGATATCCCATATAGGTAGAAAAATCAATTTTCAGTGTAACATTTTTGTGGTTGAAGATATATATTAACAGAGAGTGCCCTGTTTTGTAGAGGGTTTATCATACTCGTACACATAAAACTAACCGATTTTCTTCGAATACGCCTTAAAGTTAAGGTCTTGTCATGCGAATGTATAATGAAAAATAAAATTGACTATATCATACTGATTTTTTGTTGTTATCAAAGTTTAAAAAATAAGGTAAATGAGGAAATTTCGTTTTTTAGACGACTTACTATTAGCTTTATATATACTATAGCTTTACTATTAGTCCAATTTCTTTCGAAGGTTGCTCAAATTGAAGGTCTTGGAATGTAGATGTGTACTAAAAAATGCAATATGCTATAATATCTTGCTGATATTCTTTTGTTATCAAAGGTAGAAAAATGAGGAAATTTAATTTTTCAGACCACTGTGCTGAAATCTTTTCGATTAGATCGATTGTCTTCGAAGATGGCTCAAATTGAAGCATTTGACATTTCGATGTATATTAAATTAAATTTGCTATCGCAAAGTATTGTTTCTTGTTGCCAGTGGTTAAAAAATATAAAAATAATCGATATGCGTTAAAAATAAAATTTGCTTTATCATAGTGACGCTTTTTTGTTATCAGTGGGTAAAAATTAGAAAAATCAGGAAATTTCGTTTTTTTGAACCACTATGCTGGATTCTTTATTTGCGGTTTCATTGTCTTCAAAGATGGCTGCAATTGATGGCCTTGGCATACAGATGTGAATTAAAAAATAAAATTTTATATGGTAATGTGTTGTTTTTGTTAAGAGTTATTAAAAATCCGGAAATTTATTTTTTTAGATTATTATTTTTTTTAGTTTCATAATTATTTTGACAAATTTGTGTAGATATAAAAGAAATGTTTTCATATAAAATCATGAGATTTTACATTGAAAGAATGTTTTAAAAAGTGAAGTGTTATAAAGATAAAAATAATCTTCAGTTTAAAAAAAAATTATGTATTCTGATGTACATCTAAAAGATTGCAGCTCTCCACTTTTCCCTCTAACCCTTTTCCAAATTTTGAACTTTTGAATATCTTGATCGTTAAAAATGTGGACGAGTAGTAGTCTCGGTATTTGTAATGGTTTAGTAAATGAAACGAGTTTAATTGTAAAAATGTAGGAAATTTGTTAGGATTTAAAAATTTTAACAGGAGAAGCACAAGACAAAATAATTATTTTGCTTTTTAACATTAGCTGATGTTATATGGGCATTTTTATGTGCACGAATTTTTGCCTGTAACTGGAAACTAGTACACGCAAAAAAAAGAACCTTATATTTTGCTGAAAACCAAGTTAAATCTACTGATCTTCCAAGTACGTATATGGACAACACGGTAGTTCAGTAAATGTTACAAATATAGGCAACTAAATATGACTATCATTGATGGTAACTAGTGCCAATTTTCAAGTGGTGCTGACCTGCGGATCAGTAGATTTTACCGATCCAGTCGCTATTCTGCACTGGTCCTTGATGCTGCAATTACGAATTATCATGTCACGTTGACGAATAATATAAACAGATCAAACTTATATTAACGGCATAGTCTATAGTTTAGACGTCAAATTGTCAAAAAATATTGCTAAAAAGTAATTAATAAATAAACACAAGGTTCATTCATAGATATATTTGGGATATACTTATAAATAATCGGTATTTGTAAGTTACAACGCTTATAAAACAATGAAAATCTCGCATACAACAGGGGGGATTCGAACGCATAAACCTAAGCAATTGCAAGTCGATTATTTTAACCACTGCACTACCTCACGAGTTGCGATCTCTAAAATAATCCCGAAATGCATTTGTAACTGAGGTGGTGACCTTGGTAACGACTTCTGAATACGCGTCCATGCCGTCGCAGGCACAAGAAAAAAGCTCCCGCATTTACCTCATATCCATAAAAGTCAGCTGAAACAGTCGCGGAACACAAACACGTCTTGCTCCAATAAACTCTCAACTGTACGCGAGCTGTGAATAAGATGCGCCATCCAAAATTGTGGTATTCATTATAAAACCTCTTCATTGCTTTCATGGGAATATGGAGTAATGTGACGACTGTCACAGAAATGTCATAAATAAATGTTTTTTAGGTGATACAATCCATCTATTGCCGATGGTGTCATGAATTCATCCGCGGGTGGTCCGCGCGGATAGGTTGCGTTGTTACGTCTTTGAGGGCGAGCTAAACAAGCTAATCGGATCGGTAGCATGAACCGATCTTCCTGCAATGTTCACTGCACCACTATTGTAATCACGGTTCAGTGGATTTTACTAAAGAATTACCGTTAAATTCACCTTAACTTCAATGTGACATTTACGAAATGTGATTCACAGGTGCGAATGCTAATACACCTATATTTCACTCTGGCTATCATTACCTGCATTAAGAAAATGCATGCAAATATGTTATTTCTACAAAAAGTTACAGTGGCTCATGGAGATTATGAAGAGCAAAAAATATGTCTTTATCCAAACCATGTAGACTGAAATCCTTGAATAAATGTAACAATGGAAGTGAAATCACAATTTCTCATATATGTATATTGCATATATACTTTAAGGAAGTCCTGATCGTCAGTCTCGAATCCACGTTCCTCGATATAGAATGGGCGACGAACGACACAGCGAGCAGCATTTCTCGGGTGAGGGTGGTGGGTGGCAGGACGCAGGACGAGGCTAGAGGGAGGCTTGAGGGGAGGGGGTGGAAATAATTTAAAAGCTGAATTGAATTTTTTTTCCTCGGAGTCTTTCGTTCGGGCATTGGGAGGCGGACAATAGCTCAATGGCGATGTATCAAGGAAAGTCGACTCGCGGGAGAGGCCAGCATTGTATCGGCCTTTCCTCGTACCTCTCTTTCTCTCTCGCTCCCCCCCCCCTTCTATACTCCTTTATATACCCACAGAGAGTAGCGAAGTATATAACAGTAACTGTAGTTACATTCGTTGGGCTACAGTTGTGGATAAAATACAGTCTTCCAATAGATAGGCACCTCTAAGAGGATCGCAGAACCAAGAAAAGTGGAAACACGTCTAGTATTCATTCAATTCGAGCGTATTTGCATATTGTGGATTACTTTATTATTTTTCATTTTTCTTTTTTGTCTGCAATCGAACTCCCTCTATTTATTCTCTCTTGGATTTTTTAATCATTTTGATCAAATTTTTGTGACAGTCTTCTTATGAGTACGAAAAAGCTTTGAAAATATGCTAACAGGAATATAAAAAGAACCTCTTTCCTTTGGAAATTTTATTGCAGAGGTTGCTAAAAGATCGGTGAAGAAAAGATTACTGCATTTCCATTCAGACATTTGCATTTTCAAAAGAAATTCCCTGCACATTGAAATTTCGACTATTTTCGTAGAACGTTTGCAGTGTATAGAAAATGTATCGGCGTATCGGCTTGGGTCCATTACCATATCGCCACGTTTCCATTTTCGAGATCCGGCATTGCGATTTGCGTCGAATCCCCTTCGGGGCTGGAAGTGAATCGCCGTACTTTGTTCTACGAAGACGGATGGTGACATTATTCGTTCAACAAAATTCACATTATTTTCTCTTATATTCAGTCCACTGATTTCATGATGACCTTCTTTATATTATGTGTTTCAGATGAACGCAATGACTCAAAGAATTTATTGAATAGCCTATTTCGCTAACTAGAAAACACCATCACAAGAAGAAAATTAATTTAGTATAGGTAATAATATTATCTGTCATACTTTACGAAGTTGGATTTAGAATTTAAGTGGATAGTTCCGTGCTTCTACAGACAACAATTATTTAAATCTTTAGAAATCAAATTAGCTAATTCTAATCCTGATGTACATATAGTATCTGAGTACGATATAATTGTGAACAAATTAAATAAATTCCAATGATGATTATCGATGATATCCGGTGTCTGACAAATCACGACATTATCTACTTGCCTCTTCATTTACGCCAGGGGGCTTGATTTTACGGCTACAAGTTTCTGCTATTTTCTACGACTTATAATAAAATAAAAAATTATAATATAAAAAATTAAAATATGAGAATTATAATATAGGTTCACGATGGTTGTGGATATAGTTAAGTTCTAATTGTAAAGAAAAATCCCGACTAAGTTTGAAGAATTTGCTACTTATACCTTCAGATTAAACTAGACTATGAAAAGCCTGTTGAAAAACAAAAATCCATCCTACAATTTCAGAAGACAATAGAACAAAAGCAAAAACTTGTTCCAGTTAATGAATAAACCTGTAATTCCTTTTCTCGAGTTCTTCAATTCTCATCGGGGTTAATCCTATCTGGTGGTCGCGTTTTAGGGGTGCTGCACAAGAGAGATTAAATCCAACGCTTCCTGCCTTGATTCCCAATAAGGTAGGCACCTTCACAAGCTGCACGGCTGGCCCAGTGGGGGGCCGGAGAAGTCTGAGTCGTAGTTCGGGGCGTCAATTGATGTCGTGCTCGCTGGTACGAGATATACAGGGGCGTCGGGCGCCACATTGTTTCAGCACAATATCATCCCCCGACTACCAGAAGGATCCACCGGAGACCCTCGCAGCCTCGTTATTTTAATCATCCCCTATTTTATATCCGCAACACTCAACTCTCAGCCCTTCGGCATCGGGTGCGAATACGGGCGAACGACCTGGAGCTGGCGCCCCCGTGTCTCTCGCAATCTCGTTCGAGTTACTTACCTGTTAACGATTTTCGCGATAAACCGATCGTTAAATGACTGCCAGTCAGTGGTGCTATTATCGACATAGGGGAAGATTCTCCCGTACGGGAAACTACAATTCTGAGTTTAAATCGGCCATTTCAGGATTTGAAGGGAGATACTTTTTCTAACACTTTATTCTTCGATCAATACCTAACACCATCTAATTTATGCTTTCTTGCCTCAGAAAGGGAATCAGTCAGGATATGCAATTTCAAATTGATTGATTCTGAAAACTAGTAAGAACTTCATAAGTTAAAAGGTTTTCCTACAAATATTCTTTGTTCTGTAAAATAGGGGATAAATATATACGTTTAACTTTAAAGCAAGTTTTTTCGGTTAGAAATCTAGATAGGAGCCTGATGAAGCTCTAAATAGTTTATCTGCTTTTATTGTGGCCTTGATCGGGATATCTACTCAGAGACTGAGAAGGCTCTAACGATTTTGATGATTCGTGTCCTGAATGGGCAAAACTAGTCAAGGCCATATTAATTCTGTATGAAGAATAAAATACCCTCATTGGCGAAAAAAACTCCTCAATACCCTATTTAAAGGAAATAATACTATTTAAATATGTAGTGTGAAATATGATTGGATTTTCATTACTTCAAGTTGTTTTATATCTTGAAGGATCTAGGAGGGTATGCGTGTAAAAATTCAAAACGCTACGGTTGAAAAAATTTCAACAAAAAATGTAACCACTTTTTATGGTCAGAATTTTTTTCGAATTTTTTTCAAAAATTTTCATAACATGTGTTATGCTCATTAAAATCAGTTAATCCGTATTCGAGAAAAAATACTTTTGGATTTTCCTTTCCCTTCCATCACTTCCAGAAAATTCGATTTCAAGGTTAATGTTTTGAGCAAATTTATGTCACATAGGTACCAAATTATGGCATTAATTCAAAACACATACGGGTGCAACGCAAATAAATGCTATAAGTTGGTGCCTACGTGACATACAATTTCCCAAAACATTAACCTTGAAATCGCATTTTTTGGAAGTTATGAAGGGGTATAGAAAAAAAGTAGATTTTCTCGAAAACGGCTTAACCAATGTAAATGAAAACAATATACATTGTGAAGACCAATGAGACAATTTTCGGGAAAAATTGAAATAAAATTCTGACCAAAAAACAGGTGATTTTTTTTTTAATTTTGAGAAGTTTGTTTAAGTATGACATCTCAATGATCTTTTTTAAAAAAATTGGAGAAGTCTCTTTAAACATGACTTTCAAATTTTTTTTTTATATTTCAAACAAAAAGTTTATCCGTATTTAATTTTTTGTCAACTTTTATAACATATATTTTATTCGTCAAAATCGGTTTATCCGTTTACGAGAAAAATACCTTTTTTGAATTTTATTTCTCTCCATAGCGCCCAAAAAAATTAAAATGTAAGGTTTTTAAATCATAGAAATCCTTGCTCGAATTGAAAAATATTTATGCTTTTCAACACTATTGCGCGGCTAAATTTAAACTTTCAAATTATCTGGTAAATTATTAAAAATATTATGCATGTTTTCCGTTAGTGCTTTTGGCTGGTAATTCGTAATTATTAAAAAGAATTTTACATCTAAAATCATAAAGTTTCGAAAAAGACAAAAAATTTCTAAAAACTTTAGATTGTGTTAGGGTTTTTCATCGGAAATTAGCATTTTTAATGAAAAATCATTATCAAGATTCCCAATTTGCAAAAATGTTAGGTTATGTTAGCGTTTTAAAAAACCAAATGGAGAGATATTATTAATAAAGAATTATTAGATATCAAAGATTGAGAATTTTTCAACAATTCATGTTTTTTCGTTTTGTTAGTGTTATATCCGGAAATTGACACTAAAAAATAGTATTTTAAAATAAAAATCGTAATATTTCGAATAAGATTTGGATTTTTTGAACTGTTTTAGGTTAGAGTAAAGCTTTTTAGAATAAATAGGTTATTTTAAACAAAAATCACTAGATTTCGAAGAAGATTCACAATTCTGACCAATTTTCTGTTATGTTACGTTGGTATCTTTCAACATAAATTATTGATATTTTTAATAAAAAATAACTGTACTTCAAAGAATGTTTACAAGGTAGAACAATTTCGGATTATATTAGTATTTTTTTTTTAGAAATGCAAATTCTTATTGAAAAATTATTAGATTCCAAAGACCATTCATAATTCTTTAAAAAATTAGGTTATTTTGGTCTTTCACATCGATAATTGTATTTTCAAACAAAAATCATTTGAATTTGAACAAGATTTAGAATCTTTTAAAAGTTTTGGATTATGATCATGTTTTTCATTGAAAATTAGTATTTTGAATTAGGCTGTGTATAGTCCTTCCGGAAAATTTGGGGAATTGGATATGGGGATGGACTAGCTAAGGTTATGAAAAATATTGGATTAGTCATCCCGAATTTCAGGACGGCGAGACTCTTCCTTTTAATAAACAAAATTATATTACATCAAAAATCGGCATATTTAGTAAAAAATCGTTAAATTAAAAAAAAAGATTTGAATTTGTTGTACAATTGTAAGTTAAGCTAGCTAGATTTACATTTTGGAACAATTTTTGAAGTGAAACTTCTTAGGGCGCGTCACGTTACGCGTCACGCTCCAGCAAGGTAGGTCCGTGAATTCCTTGAATTCCTTTAATTCCATGAATTCCTTTAATTCCTTGAATTCCTTGAATTCCTTTAATTCCATGAATTCCTTTAATTCCGTGAATTCCTTTAATTCCGTGAGTTTCTTTTATTCCGTGAATTCCTTGAATTTCATGAATTGCTTGAATTCCATGAATTCCTTTAATTCCGTAAGTTTCTTTTATTCCGTGAATTCCTTGAATTTCATGAATTGCTTGAATTCCATGAATTCCTTTAATTTCGTGAGTTTCTTTTATTCCTTGAATTTCATGAATTGCTTGAATTAATAAAGTATGGCCAACGGCCATACCACGCTGAAAAACCCAGTTCTCGTCAGATCACTGAAGTTAAGCAGCGTTGGACGCTGTTAGTACTTGGATGAGTGACCATTCAAGAATACTTAGTGCTGTTGGCACATCGTGGATGTGGTGAGCCCACACTTGTAGTTATTTATAACTACAAGAAAACTATCCACCTAGAAACACTACCCGAATCGGGTAGTGTCACGCCTACCCTGAAAGGGAAATGGCTTAATGGTATACATATACATTCCACTTAAACATTCTTTCGAAGTTTCACTTCTACCGTACGTCCCGAGACACACACATTTTTTTCTTGTTTATGTGTTTTCCGTCAAAAATTGGTATTTTTAATTTTAAAAACCAGAAGATTTTTCAGATGATCATTATTCTTTAGATTATCATTTATCAGTACAGATTTCAAAGATTTATGATTATGGAACAATTTAAGGTGACGTTAACATTTTTCACAGAAACACGATTATTTTAAACAAAAAACATTAGGCTTACAAGAATATTTACAGTCTTGACATTTTTTTTAAGTTACATATGTTCGTGTTTTTCGTCTTAAATTGCTATTTAAGAAAAATCATTAGATTTTAAAGAATATTTACAACATTTGAACCATTATATGGTATGTTAGCATTTTTCACTAAAAATATTATTTTAAACTACACGGAGAAAAAAATATGCCTATAATAGTAAGAGCACTAGTCATGCTTTTGTCGTAGGTTTCATTCTTGCTATCTTGGTAGAAAATTCATTCATTTTAAGCAGGAATCCCTTTATCCTAAAAAAGTACAAAGCTTCATGCTTTTAAAGTCGTTATCCCTTGCGAAAATAGTTCGAACTTCGCCTTGCTACGGTTGTAAGAAAACTCATCCTATTAGAGTATGAGTACTCTTACAAACGAGATATTAGGTCACGCGCAAGCGCCGGTAGGCGTGGCCTAATATCTCTTTTGTAAGAGTACTCATACTCTAATAGGATGAGTTTTCTTACAACCGTAGCAAGGCGAAGTTCGAGCTATTTTCGCAAGGCACAACTGCTCTAAGGGCATGTGACTCCAGCAATAACGGCATGCGCTTGATTCTTTTATGGTATAGGACATTTAATGCTAAAAATGTCTAACCTGATGCCAATATTGGTAGAAATTCATACCAATTTCGCACATGAAGTTCCATGCTGTAATATTAAGAGCTCAGCCTACTATAACAGTGTGGTTTTTTTCTCCGTGTAAAATCATCTGACTACAAAAATTAAACTCACAATTTTGAACAACTTCAGGTTATGTTAGTATTTTTCGTTGGAAATTCGTAGTTTTTAACCCAATGGAATGGATTAATATTGTTGAAATATTATACGCAGAAATATTTTATATTACTTCTGAAGACAAATCTGTTATAAACAAACAAGAACTGCTAGAAATGACCTCCAATCCAAGTCAACTAAATTGAAATTTAAGAATTTTAAATTAGATTAAAATCAAATTTTTCTTTCCTCTTTTTCATTTTTGTGCACAGAAACAAATTTTTTTGTTTTTAGGAATTGCAATAGGAGCATTTTGGGGTGTTTGTCCAAATTTTATCGTTGAATTCTTGTTTTATTTTCAGGAATTCTATACATTAACTTGATTATTGGACGTTAAATGGGATTTTGAATTTGATTTTAATCTAATATGAAATTCCTAAATTTCAATTTAGCTGACTTGGATTGCAGGTCATTTCTAGCAGTTCTTGTTTGTTTATAACAAATTTGTCTTTTGACCCACATTCAGTTGTCAGGTATCGAGGTGATAGCGTCGTTATTTCGTCGCTGTTCCTACCTGCTCTAATTTTTCTTGCCTTGATAAGGGTGCTGTGTGAGCACCGAAACGTTGGTAAATATTGTGCATGCTTTCATATCGTGATTTGAAAATAATAAAAATGAAAAAGACGAAAGAAATGGAAAAGGGAAGGAAGGGGATTTGGTTGGTTGCCTTCTCATTTTTCTTTCCTCTTTTTTATTTTTGTGCAAAGAAACAAATTTTGTTGTTTTTAGGAATTGCAATAGGAGCATTTTGTGGTGTTTGTCCAAATTTGATCGTTGTATTCTTGTTTTATTTTCAGGAATTCTATACATTAACTTGATTATTGGACGTTAAATGGGATTTTGAATTTGATTTTAATCTAATTTAAAATTCTCAAATTTCAACCAAATCCCCTTTTTTTATTTCTTTCGTCTTTTTTATTTTTATTATTGTCAAATCACAATATGAAAGCATGCACAATATTTACCAACGTTTCAGTGCTCACACAGCATTAGTTTATTTTTTAATTAAGTATTTCATTGTTTATCACGGTATCAATTCTACGCGGGCAGAGGAAAAAAGTGTCAATCTGACATGTTCAATTGGTCACCTTCGGACAATATTAACTGATAACTGGAAGCTTCCTTTCAATCAAACCTTTTTTGGTGTCGATTAAGCAAATCGTTAGCTCGATGCTTGACTTTTTTATTGCGATTTCAATTTTTCACCATTTTCTTTTGCTGTCCTGCATAATTGCCATTATGTTACTTATCTGCTTTTGGTTTTCTACCCTTCTTATAAATAGGGAACGGACTAGATATAAGGTATGAACTTGGCTACGAATCGTCTACGAAAGGACAAAATAAGAAAGCGCTAATTGCGTTTAGGATTTGGCCCCACGATTTACAATTGTTTCCAATATATCTAAATGGAAAACAATTGTGAATCAGGTAGCAAATTCCGAGAAATACGAGAAGAAATATTTGAATCCACAAAACCAACTTCACACTGTTTAGAGTATGTGTGTCTATACAGAAAAACTGGAGGTTCACTAAAGTTGCGGCTTGGGTAAAATTTGGTATCCTTTAGAACTTGAGCTCCAATAGAAACCCCTAGAGACCAAAATGGGTTCCTTTAGAAACCTAGAACAGAACAACATGAAGGCGCATTCACAAACAAACCGCTTGCAAACTGGGCTTGATAAGTTAGGGATCTATTTACAGTTATCGACCGATGACTTAAGATCAAAAGTTTCTTACATATGAATACGCCTTTATGTTTACAAGTTTGATACTTTCTTTGGAAATAGGCTCTATTACAATTGAGTTCCTTTATAGCTCCAACTGAGGTCTCCTTTAGAACTAATTCATCTTTTTGGGTTCCTTTTCAGCAAGTGTGGTTCCTTTTTGTTGCAGCTCCTTTCGAACCAAAAATTGGTGCTAATGGAAACCCCAGTTCTTTCTTTGTAGACTGGGTGAAGTTGGTTTTGTTAATTTAAATATTTCTGTTCTTAGTGGTTGTCTTTTCGTAGACTATTCTTAACCAAGTTCATACATCATCTAGTCCGATCCCTACACGGAAAAAATAAGTTGTCGAAACTTTACTTGACAATCTTTGAAATAAGTGAAAGAGTCCAGGAATTATTCCATGACTCTCGAAATATCTTTTCACAAGTTTGAGAGTCAATTCGCAGATTCTGTTTGTTATTGCGAGGATTGTTTAAAACGAATAATCGTAATAATCGTTATACGAATTTTTGAGAAAAGTCTTAGACGAGACAGTCCAGTAAAGTTTCAACAACTTATTTTTTCCATTTACTTATAAATGCTAAAAATATTAATACAAGAATATATTAAAAATACTTTTCAAGTTAATTGGAAAAGCAAGAATTCTTGTTATAGAAATAATTTGCCTTGGCCTCCAGACTTTGTGGATCACAATGGCCACTTCTTTTTCTCATTTTGTAACTCTTCTTAGTTTTGTATTAGCTGTTATCACCCCTCTCTCTTTTCTGTTTGATTCTTGGTTTAGCCCTGCCAAAGGGAGACGACTCTCGGCTCCATTATGACATTATGTTCGCGACATTATCTACGGCTGAATGGTTGAACGTTGGCTACATTGTCGCGGCACATTGAGGCCGCTGTATGCCGAGAACGTTAACTCGCTATGGGACCGATAGCGACATTAGCTACATCAGCTCCTTTCACAACGCTTTCCTCGTTCACTCCTCTACTCTCTCGTAAGAGCTAACAACCTGCAGAATCATTACCTGCCAAAAAAGCACTTCTTTGTTTTCTCATTACCACCATAATAACAGACAAAATACTTCCTAAAACCCAACTTACATTCTGAACCTTTATTATTATTGTAGCCAGGCTGGTTCATTTAAGTCCTGTAACACTGCCGTTGAACCTATTGTACTATGCCTTTATTTAAAAACTCCTGTAAACAGAGCCCTACTCTCTCAAACTCAACCAGTGAAATTGTCACAGGTTGAATCAGTATTTCGAATTATCACTGGGGAACCAGTGATTTTCCCACTATGACTGGGCGAATCAGTAAGTGACTCAACTAAAATAGCGCTATCGAATATACCAGTGACGCCAAATGATAGATTCAACCAGTGATATAGCGCTCCACGCGGGCAAGACATGAACCTCCAGTCTTCTGTCACGCGCGTGTCGTCGGTCAGGTCTTGGCATTTCTGATTGAAAACAAACCTTATTGTGTACTAGTGTTTGTATTATGAATATTTGGCGCCTGGCTGTAAAAAGCAGGGGATATAATATCTTTCGTCTGAAAGTGGGAAGTCCCCTGGGCACTTGGCTTTAATTTTGAGCGACGCGACACGTTGACGTAACGTCGGACCTTCCCACAATAGGCGCAACATATTATATCCCATTATATTGCAGCCCGGAATTTATTTATTGTTGTGAGAGAAAAGTGCGGTTTTTAGGGATAATTTTGCAACTGTTACCATAATAGTGATGAACGATAAGTGTCATACCTACCCAGCTGACAGACGACAAGGCTGGTACTGAGAAACCAGTGAACCTCACTGATTAAACCAGTGCCGGAATTGCACTGAGTGAACCAGTGAATGCTCACTGATTGCCAGTGATAGACTTTTGGCTGTTTCAACGAGTGAGATTTCACTGAAAATCAGTGATGTTTCACATGTTCATTTTAAGAGAGTACCTACGAATTCTCCTCACTGCTATAGTATCATTTATGTCCTTTGGCATGAGTGTGTTTATCGCCGGACGACTCCACTTGATTGGTTAAGGACTTGTGAAAATTTTACTTTACTAAGGTGGGCTTAGAATCACTTTATGAATTTAGTCACATCAAGTGATAACCTGCGGCTGCATCCGAATTTATATTGAAAGTACTTGCATTGGTGTAGACGTTTGGCCAGGTGAGAGGAAAACTGCAGAAAACCATCTTCCCGAGTCAAGCATCAAGCTCAACATTGATTAAATGCAGCGAATACACAACCTAGTCGTAGATCGCAAACTGTCATCCATCCGAGTGCTAGCCCCGCTCTGAATGGCTTAACGTCGCGACTCTTCCGGAGTCGAGATTCACCGCGCAACTAATGCCGTCGGCCTTTATACCTTTTATATATGCATTATTTTCTAATCACCGTGAAGGCAACAATAACTATCAACAATCAAATTTGGTAGGCTACGTTACCCCCACTCCCCCCTAAGAAGCTCTAATTTTGAAATACACTACCACCATTTGGACGTAGACATCCATTTTTCAGCATTTAAAATTTACTTATTTAGATTGTTCATTTTATAAATTCAGAATTTGAAATATTTTCGATTAAATACGTTGAAAGCTCTCTGAATTCTGAATAAAATTAGCCAAGCATAAAGTCAAAATAGTTATTTGTGATACAAGTGCGCTAACCACCGACTCATTCTTCGAGCCGCAGGCGAATGATGCAATCACATGAGTTAGCAATCATCTATGCGCACGTGTATCACACGCTATTTTTTGCAACGCCCGTGTGAAAAAGTTGTGTTAGAACAGTTAACGAAAAATACTTATTTTATATTGCATAGAGTGGAGTTAAGACCCCCCCCCCCCAACCGTCTGCTGCCACAAAACGAAAAATTAGTCAAAGTAGGCTTGAAAAAGTAGGTTTGAAAAAAATTATGTAAAAAAAATTTTATGAACAAAAATTGTTGGCGCTTATGCCCTTTTGCTGTGCCAAATATTAGCGCTTATGCCCTTTTGTAGAACGAACGGGCGGATCCCCGGCCGAAACCATGAGGGGTTTATTTTAACCCGGGGCTAAGAAACCCTAAAAACAAAACTTCAATCATTAAAAGATTTGTTCAAGTTGAATCTAAATTTATTTTAAGAAGATACAAACACCAGTGTTTAAAGTTACCTATGCCAGTGTCTAAAGTACCTCATCTCGAAAGTGGGGATGTGCAGCTTTTTCACCAGTGCCTAAAGTAAGCCATCTTCAAACTGCTCATGCGCGAAAATTGTTTGCACACAGTCTGTTCAAATAAGGTCCTTCAGCCACAATTTAGAAGCATGAAAACGTCAACTTTTGCGGTGGGTGTTGCAAAAATGACTTTATCTATAAGAAGGATCGAATCCATCTCAAATCAGGCAGGTACGATACTTCAAGTCACAAAATTTCTCAGCGACGCTCGCAACGACAAAATATGTTGTTTTTTAGAGAAAATTAGGCTTTTGTTTTCCGATTCTGATGATTTTTACAGTCCTGTTTTGAAATCGATCGTTAGATTTTAAAAATACTAAAAATTAACAAAATGGCGGTGAGTTGTTCAAAAATACAAAAAGTTGATTTTAACAAAAAATCCCGAACTTATATTTCTTGCCCATTTTTTTTTAATTTGGCCTTTCATGAGGAAGGCATCCTCTGAGTTTTATGTGGGTTAAACAATTTTTGTGACCAGGAGATTTTTCGTCATAAAATCAAATTTTCGCATTCTTCTCGGAAAAAACGGAAGTTACAAAATATTTACACATACAATTTTGCACGTCCAAAAAAGTTCTACAAAAAAAAACCTCTGGGTCTTTTATGATATCTTGCCTCGTTTATGAGAAAATGGTTAAGCCAGCATAAAGTTGATTATCGTCTTTCTTATATAAGCAGAAACTGTAAAAAATAAGGAAAAGAAGGGGCTTACCAGCAAATATTTTTTATTTTTTTATTTGAATTTTAAAACTATGAAAAGAATATTTTCTGGAAAACGCCACTTTTTAAAAACGTTTTTCAATATTTAAAATTTTGTTTACTGACATAAGAAAATCATCATATCAGTTTTAGAGGCAGGGAGAATATTTTTTCATAAAAATTTAATTTTCAAGCTTTTATCGTAAACGATGCTAGATATCACAAAAGAGCGATAGATATTTCTGTAGAACTATTTTAGACATGCAAAATTTGATGTGAACATTTTTTTGTACCTTTCATTGTTTCCGTATATACGAGAAAAAACTTGAAACTCACAATTAATTAAATTAACAATCCAAAATGAACCAATTTTGAATGCTGAAAAATAGATCTTCACATACTACATTTTCTGTTTCAACAAGATCGGTTTGTTGAATGCATTTGATTAATTTCAGAAAATATTTTGGTTAAGTGAGTCAAATTTTTGTGACCTTAACCAAATTCGTTTTGCTTGATCTCATAAAAGTGTTTGCTTTGATCGTTTTGTTAATTTTAGAAAATATTTTATTTACTGGACCAAATTCTTCGGTTCAATCTCCCATATATTCTAAGAAAAAATTTTTTATTAAAATCATACAAAAATATTTTTGATTTGACCAAATATTCTTCTGAGTGTAGGAAGACATACGGTTTTCCCTACGCCTATAAAAAGTTAATTATTAAGTAAAGTTGGAAGTGGAGCGGAAAATATAATTATACACTTTTAGGTAAATGTGAATTGTAAACGGGGTTTGCAGAAAAAGTACTTCCCATAGACATATAGGGACAGATGGTTAGAAGAATCGATGTAATATATGTATAATTCTAAAAGTCTTTCAGAAAAAATCTTAGTGTTTGAATTATCACGGTGGGGCAGAACCAACTTGTTTAGGATAGTTTATTGAGAGCATATTTGAATACTTTCTAAAATTTAATATTAAAATAGTTTTATGTTACAACAAATCCAGTTGTATTTTAGATCTACTTATTTAGTAAAACTGAATTTCGGGATTTAGGTTGATTTTAAACCGAGTATTAAAAAAAAAGAAGAAATTTGTAGAAGTCATAATGCTTGAATTAATGGCTTTCAAAAAGCTTGATTTCGTGACCCTAAAAGCATACGGGGGCGTAAAGGAAGCTAAAGAGGTATTCTAGGACAGACAAGTGTGGCGACAAATAGTTTATAAGAAATGCATACTGACAGCATTACATGGTGAATTTGTGAAGCTCTTAGCCTGGGGTGATCGCTAGAGAGATTGATCACTGATCTGGGTCGGAACAGTGTTGTGGAACGAACGTGATATTTGAATAAACAACATGGAAATTCTAGATTAATCTAAAAATCTATACCCCCCCTCCCCTCATACCGCCCCGTACAATTCCCTTCTTCACTTTTCTCAACTGATCCCTGGTATAATAATAATAATAATAGAAACCATAGGGTGATATCTCTCTTTTTTGACCTAAATGAGCTCATGTAAATAAAAAAGATGACAATCAGTGCAAAATTCAAAACAAATTGCAACGTAAAAATGATAAAAGGTTAATGTATAACAACATTGTAAACATTTAAATTTATTTTTATACAACTAATCAAAGAGGAAACCAACTTCATACTGATCTTACAGAGCCTCAAGGTGCTATCTCCATGCAATTTGCCATACTTTTGAGCCACAAAGTTCTACCGTAAAATTCAATAATTTATTACTATGAAGTTTTGGCATTCCCAAAGTAAAGGTCACCTGTAATGGTGATAAAATCAGTTCTAGGGTCACGATTTGAAAAAAAAATTTTAAATAACGTTGTTTATTTTACTTCAAGAATGTACAAAACCATACAATTAAATCAGAATTTAAAAGAACCATTTTCAAGCACCTTTTTCCATCAACATGTATGAAAATTCAACATCTGATAATTTTTGAAAAATAAAAACGAACTTTTTCCAAAAAGGACTCAGGCGATATTTTAAATTTTGTCGGAAAATATTCGTGGGAAGCCAGGGAACCATAATAATTCGAGAAATCCCATATGCAAGCACCTTTCAATTAAAGTTGGTTCAGCCCCACCGTAATTACAACGGCAGTCGGCATAACGAATTATTGTTACAGAAATAAGTGCAATAATCAAAGCGAATTCTTGGAATGATTTTAAACTTCAATAAACTTGACAATGGGAATAACGTGAATCTTGATTACATTCGCTGCAACGATTGTTCTGAAAAGAGCGAGAATTGAAGGGGGGGGGGCAAACAGAGACGATAGAGACAAGACCTTTGCAATAGCATTGTCTTCGCGCTTTATCGTGCGACAGTGTTACAACAGTGGGAACAGAGCTGGCATTACAACGACTGCCGGGAAGAGAATGGTCTTCTGTCTGGAGAAGAAGGCAGGAAAGCCAGCACGCTGCAAAAGTACAGCGGACAATGGATTTATAATTAGAAGCTAGTCTCTCCCAATCATTATTGAGTGCCGAATCTCACACCCGGACTCGAAATATTCATTAGACAAAAATTTGGAACATTTCAGTTCATTCACCACCTGTATTTGTACATAATTTATAAGGACAGAGTCTCTATAGTTATTTTATAACAAATATAAATGTTATTATTTATGTATAGAACATGTATGTACACATGGACATCTGAACGAAGATCTTCATTCGATCGATTAAACAAACTTGATAAATTATGCAAAAGCTTCGAAGCCGTCAGTTATGCTACCCCCTTGTGTCTCCCGAACACACCTCCACCCCCAACCCCCTCTTGGGACGAGAGAGAAGAATCGACAAAAACTGACAGCGGATCGACCGGCCATTGTTATGCCCCGAGTGGAGACAGTAAACAGTCATTGTTGTATCAAACACATTGTTACCCCGCCGTTCAGTTCCTTTTTACGTCGCCACGGTGAATCTGCAAACCGCCCCCCCCCCCCGCCAACCGTTCCGTCGCGATCTTTGTCTGAACCGACAGGTCATTTCCGTACCAACGAACGTGGTGGTATTTGAAACTTTAAGGAGGTTCACGTTTTGGACATTGTCACTTTTTTTAATGGCCATGTCTAGTTTCACCGAAATTCGATTAGCGTATACCAAGTATTTTCGGGTGTGACTAGACATTTCGTTTTTTGATTTGGAATCTTTAATGGACAGTGTAGAGCGGAGTGAAAATGCTCAAATATGGATTGACATTCGAAAGTAGTTAAAAAGTATTTTAAAATCAGTTAATAGCTTCAGTTCTCTTTTTTTGATTTGAAAATTAAAAAAAAATCCTATTGCTTCAAAGATTGTGGCAAATTCTTTAAATGTACTGTTCTTTCTAGTGGACAATAATAAAAAAATAAAAAATGCAAAAAAAAATTGTTTGCCTGATTTAGAACTCTGAAAATATGCAAAAAACATGTTTTTTGGATTGAGTTAAATGCAAACTTTTTTGCAAAAAGTTCAATATGTCGCACCTGAAATTTCTTCAGCTTGAACCAAAAAAATACGTTATTATTTTGCATTTATAGAATAAAAATTTTGTCGTGGTGTTTGAAACGTTTCGAAATCGCAAAAAAATCTAAAAATTCTTAAATCACGAAATTTTGTCCTTACGAGCATAATGATCACATCTTTCCTTGGTTCTCCCTGCAAAAATTTCAGGCTAGACATTTTTAACTTTTTCCAATATGTATACATAAGACACAATCCACAAAAACATGTTTTTCGCATATTTTAAAACAATTGTAAATTAAGCACACAAAAATTGATTTCTAATTTTTTATTATTGTTTACCAGTGCAAAAGATACTAACAAATGTCAAAAGAAAATTTTTTTACTCATTACGGATGCTCATCCACATATTTTTTTGCCTATCTCAAAAAGCTTTGAGCATTTTCACTCCGCCTTAACTTACAGGTTATGTGGACAATGCATTTTGGAAAAAATAAATCGAAAAGGAGAAAAGGTAGGTGAGGGTAAATTGGTTTATAATACTCAGATAGTCAATATATACTTCAAATATGAATTTAATCAAGAAAAACTGTGAACTGTCGTTCTAATAGGTTTTTGTTATAAATAATGTCAAATAAATCCAAATAAAAACACGGAAAAGTAAAAAATAACTTTTTTCTGCACTTGAATGTAATTCATCACAGAAATAACCCGCCCTAATTTTCCTAGTGTATCCAAATAAGAAAAAACTATACATACATGAATAACTAACTAAATAACTAACTATAAATAAGAGAAACTCTTTTTGATAAAATAGGTATTACAATTTTAAAAGAGACCTACGCCATTTTAGTGACTACATTTTTAGAATTACTTTATCAATTTCGAACCTTTGAAAAAAAGGTTCGCCTTATTACCTATAGTATAAGCCTTTGGTATAAGCACTATAAGCTACTATGTCGCCCAAATACATTAGATAGAAGTTGAATGGTGAACAAGAATATCGATAAACACCAACGATATGAAACAACAGATTTTAATTAATACTTGAGATTCATTGTGTAAGAAAAAATTATCCAGGCTCTCACAATTAAATTGAGTTCTTTTTTAATTTAGGTTCATGATTCGGTTAAATGAAAAGCATTATAACTATATAATTAGTAAAAAGGTCAATCCATGCGACTTTTTTCGATAAATGATCAGATATCACTTTTGAATAACGGTTATGTTTCCGTAATTAAAGATCATTATCTCTTTTTTAATTAGACAAACTTTTACAATGTTGACTTTCCACGTTTAAAATGCTTCAATTATACTTCAACACACTGATTGGAGTATGACCAAATACATGATTGTCGAGGTTCAAGTCTCCGCTCCCATAGAATGCTTATCAATATGTATGTACTATGACTAAATATTTCACACGGAAAAAATTTATCCGTAAAAAAGTCACGAACTAGTAGCTAGGTCTCGGATATGAGAAAAATTCATCGGATATTTATGTATTTTCGTAAATAACCTGCGAACTTTGAGAAAGATTGAGGAACTCGATGTGAAAATTCTAAAACGGTTCATCACTTTTTTTTACGTGAATAATTACAAAAATATTACGAGTGATTGGGAAAAGATTCTCAGATCACTCACGAGCTTGCCCGACAAATCTGGGAACTCCAAACTAAGTCGCCCTGTACGTGGGCCACGCACACACGCGCGGTGCGTGGTGCGCTCGCATGTGTGCCTCGAGCTCGTCGAATGAGTGGCTAGAAGTTTTATAATACCTATTTTGTTTGGCCTCGATGGCTGCGCGTGTTTACGCACTCCTGGTTTATGTTTAGAAACTGGTGAGTCAGCAGTGTTTGAGGTTCGAATCTTCTGAGTTGCGAATTTATAAATTAATATACAATTAAATCGCACAAATAAAATTTTTCCTCTTTTTATTTCAGTCTGAAATTTTCAGGAACTGTTCGTAGGAAATTCGAACTGTTCGTAAGAAACTTCGAAATTTATGCATATATTTCTCATAGAAATAAGGATTTAATGTTTCATTTTTTTATCTCGTATCCGAGACCTAGCTACAAGTTCGTGACTTCTTCACGGATAAATTTTTCCGTGCAGAGAGTAATCAGTTTTATTAGTCTGCTGTAGAGCGGCTTCAACAAGCCTGCAGAATATAAATTTATTCGATTTAAATTTTGTTGTCTCAAATTTATGAGAGATATATAAAGCGTGAATATTATTATTTTGTTAATTTAATCATGTCTTTCAGCCACAGGTGTTATGAACCTCATTTTTGAGAAGGAAATTTAATGCTTCCTGTTTGTAACCAGTTAGAAAGAGGGCATAGTTAGCTAAACTGTCGTGATTGGCTGGAAATTATTTTTAAAATTGATATTCCGAGATTGATCAAAAATGTATACAAATTTTTCAAAGTCGAAGAATAACGTAAGGTAAACGTCCCAGTAATCGTCACCAAAAGAGATTTCATTGACTTCAAATATTTAGAAAATTGTTTTGGAAGGATTAGTTAAAAAATGATTTGTACTTATTGAAGCATTAAACATCCTAGAATATTATAAAAATTGGTTTTACATTATATTTAATATTACTTCTTATTGATAAACAATTAAAAGTCAAGAAGCACTGATGTCCCCGTTATCGCCATTTCCAAATCTGCCATGTACTAGTAATCGCGAGTCGTTGTCCCAGTCTTCGCGAAAAAGGTTAAGTTTTCTTGAAATGTGTTTTTAGTGATTTGGACGTGTATATCAAGTGTATTTTTGTATTTTAAATATACTTGAATGAAATGAAAGATGTATTGTTAGTTTTATATTGATTGAGAGATTGAGACCTCCGAGATAAAATCCGTCGAAACATAACCTCAAAATCGAATTTTCTGATAGTTCCAATACGTCTGATGGACATTATAATAATTAATCATAATAAAAATGAATTTTCTTTTAAAATTTTTAGTTTTTATTTAAATTAAAAATATTTTCGAATAAAATTAATATTTTATTTATAAGAAATAAAGTGGTCTCAAAAATAAATCGAAATAAATATTTATTAGAATTTTTATCACGATCAGTAATAACTACAATGCTGGAATTCTTTTATAATACTGAATATTATAATTAAAAATTATTAACATTTTCCTTTTTAAAATAAAGTTCGAAAAATAATATTGAGTTGTATAAAGTCATATAACCTAACTTTGTTCTATAAAATGGCTAAGTACAACATAATTACATGGGATACAAACATTTACAGACTGGTAATTTGTATAATTAACTTGTTTGCAACATAAATTATAAACACAATGACGAAATTTGATAAATTGCAGTGACTAAAAAAATCATGTGTATTTGGAGGTTATGTTCTGTTTACGTTGTCAAAACATTAAAACTATCAATAATTATATATCTGTTACACATTTTTCTTTATATTATGCAGTATAGATTAATGTTAGCTAATGAAAAACTACACAATAAATATTAGCTTCACTGAAAAATGATAATAAACTAAAGAATTGATAATGAAATCACTAAAGTCATGCCAATATTTTACATCACCTTTTTCAGTTTTAAGGCCATGTTACGAGTGGGTCACGTGACCGGATTCCTACCTTACCGACACTTTTTTTCAAAATCAACTTACGTTCACACGAAACGCGATATCGAGTTGAAAATTTGGGATAATAAATAAGAAGCGCTAAGAAAGGCGGCTCTGGTCCTAAATTTGTATCATTATGAAAAAAAAATTTTTTGTAAATAATTTTTTTTTTGCTTTTTTCATGATTATTAAAATTTAGAACCAGAGCCGCCTTTCTTAGCGCTTCTTATTTATTATATCAAATTTTCAACTCGATATCGCGTTTCGTGTGAACGTAAGTTGATTTTGAAAAAAAGTGGCAGTAAGGTAAGAATCCGGTCACGTGACCCACTCGTAACATGGCCTTAAGCACTAATTTATATTACGATTACTTTTCACGCAGTAACAAGTCAGTTCTCCGATTTCATTTCACGCCTTTTTGAAATTAATTAAATCATTATTTGTAACGAAATATTGAAATAAAATTTTGACAGATTTGTCCTAGTCTTCGCGACCGGTCGCGATTACTCGAGCAACTATGCTTTTGAAATGTCCCTATAATCGTGCCCGATATTTCTCGAACGAGAAGGTACTAAATGAAGACTTTACTTAATTTTATGAAACAAAAATGATCTTTTATTACAAAAAAATAATTTTCGTCCTGATCAAGTATTTTTTGGACATATTAAAAGCTTAAACAAAGAAACGTCTTTCCTAACCTAAATGTTAAGCTATTTTCCACGTTTCGTGATTCATCGCCACCGGCAATACAAATCAATTTTTTTTACCCATGTGCACTATTTGTACAAAAAAACTAATTTGGTTTCTACAACAAGCACTGTTCAAACTTACTTTAAAATATTTTAGGAATGTATTTTAATGCGGAAAATACTTCTGGCGTTTATACTTCAAAACTGACGATTACTGGGACCGACACGATTACTGGGACATTTACCTTACGTTTCTTTAAAAATCGCAATGATAGCTATATTTTTCAAAAAGGGATTCTTTGATTTTTTATTTCATGTTTTACGTTGTGAAAGGAACGGAGTTGATGAACAACTATATAGTGTCAGAATTGATATGATTTCACTCGGCTGGAGTTTAATCAACTCCATTCTGACTATATAGTTATCCAACAACTCCACCGTTTTTATAGGGCTTTATGGCCAACAGCCATACCACGCTGAAAAAACCAGTTCTCGTCAGATCACTGAAGTTAAGCAGCGTTGGGCGCGGTTATTACTTGGATGGGTGACCATTCGAGAAAACTGAGTGCTGTTGGCACATCGTGGGTGTGGTGAGCCCACACTTGTAGTTATTCACTACAAGAAACTATCCACCTAGAAACACTACCCGAATCGGGTGATGTCACGCCTACCCTGAAAGGGAAATGGCTTAATGGTATACTACTACTACTATACTATAGTCCACGTAGATTTATATATGTCGTAGCCTCTGAGTCTAATTAGACATTTCATGAAATGTCTAGACAGCTCATGAACTGCTAGTGGATTGTGTGATAATCGACATTTACACTATCTGACTAGAATGTTTAGCCACTTTTAGTAGGGTGGGCCGAAAAAACAAAATTTTGAGAATGGAAAATGGCTCGGGCTGAAAATTTGTAACGTGTTATTAAAAATTAAAAACTCTTATGACTTTTTAAAAATACACGGTTTTTAAATTTACTAGATGGGTAACTGGATAAAGAGCATTTTGTTTTTCCCTTATATAGAGGTATACCCCACAGAAAAAATGTGTGTTCCTAAAGTTTTCATATCTTCAATGGAGGGAACTTGGGAACACATGGTTTTATAATTTTATCAAAATTTTTTATTCGAAAACCTATCGCAAATTTTTTTTTATGCTGTAAAATCTCAATTTTGGTCCTTAGCCAGTTCTCATGCCTTTAATTTTAAGTAATCATCACTCATTTTAATTGTTGGAAAATTATTAATTTTTCTTATTGATATTTATAGTTCTTTTTTATGTAAGAAATGTATAAAGAGTGAAACACAATATATTTTTAACAAAAAAAGAATCTGGTGATTAAAAATAAATTTTTTTAACTAAAATAGTATATTGTGCTACAAGCGCGGAAAGTAGGCAGTTCCACACGAGTGTGAAGTTTTCTGTACGAGCCTGAGGCGAGTCGAAGGCGAGCTGTAAACGAGCCGAAGACAAGCCGGAAACGAACCGAAGACAAGCCGGAAACGAACGGAAGATGAGCCGATGGCTAGTACTGTAAACTTCAAAAGAGTTGCAACTGTCTACTTTCAGCACCTGTTGCACACGATATTTTTTGTAACGAATGCAGGAAATTGTCGATTTGAGAAACAATGAGAATACATTTTTTGGAAATTTATGGTAATTTTTGGAAATTTATGGTAAAATTACCAAAAATTACCGAAAATTTCCGGAAATTTTCGATGAATTTGTATCCCAGTGGGCACGAAATTTAAGAACGTAATTGGAACGTTCTAAAAACGTTCCTTGGATGTACAAGTCAAAATACGTGATTTGAACGTTTTAAAAACTCTCCTAAGTCAGACCAAAAATAATGTTCTGAAAACGTTTCATGTTCCAAATACGTCCTTAAAACGTCTCTGGAACATTTTATGTTTAAGGAACGCTTTTCGAACTGACTCAGGAGGTTTTTGAGCCGTTCTAATAACGTTCTTTAACGTCTGTGCATATTGGGATATTACCGAAAATTTCCAGAAATTCAAGGTATCCAAAGGTTTTTGGAAAAAATCCGAAGATTTCAAAAATTTCCGAAAAATGGAAAATTGCTCAATTTCAAAAATTTCCGGAAATTTATGAAAAGTTGCTAAATCATCGGAAATTTCAGGTATCCAAAGCTTTTTGGACAGATTCCAAAAATTTCCAGAAATTTGTGGAAAATTGCTAAATTTCCGGTAATTTATGTGAAATTGCGAAATTACCGGATATTTCAGGTAGCCAAAGCTTTTTGGAAAAAATTTCCGGAAATTTATGGAAAATTGATCAATTTCCGGAAATTTATGGACAATTGATAAATTACCGGAAATTTCAGGTATCCACAAATTTCTAAAATTTTCGGTAATTTATTGGTAATTAATGGTAATTTATCAGTCATTTATGGTAACTTATCACTTCGAGTTTGTCCAATCACTATTCACTACTCACAATCAGTCTCTCAAGCGTCAAATCATAATGAAGTGAGGTTATTATTCCGGCAGTCCTGGAAAGTAAATCTGAATCGAAATGCGGAAGCGCAACAGCAAGAAAGAGTAATCTGGCTGGAACTGCGCAAGCGCAGCAACCAGAAAAAGTAATCTTGCTCAAAGAGCGCAAGCGCAGCAGCTAGAACCCTAGAACGTGCGTTACAAAAAGAGAACATTCCCGTGTTGAAAAATTTCGTGGCGCTGTACTGTTTCTGTCCAGTCCGCCTTGAGTCGACATTGGCGCACCACAGGCTGACTGTCCAGTGGCTAGATTGGGATGTAACGCTCGGATCGACTAGTTTCTAGACAGATCGGCTATTTTGATAAAAAATAATTATTAATTAAATAATATAATTATTTTTTATGCCATAAAAGTCCAATATATAGATTTTGCAGTTAATTAAAAATATAAAAAATGTTTTTGTACACAAAAAAATGAAGAAATGAGTTTCTGCAAATCTCTTGTACATACGCCGGGTGTCGAACTTCTGATGTAACTTCCTATTATATTGTTGTAACTTTGTCCCGTCGTCTCAACACATCGGCCATCTAAAAGTTAAATTTTTTTTCTTTTTTGTCGGACATGAATTTCAATTTATTACATCCTAATATTTATTTCAATAAAACATGAACAATTTTTAAACATTAAAAGTGCTTGATTTGTGAATAAATCAGTGAAAAAAATAAAGTTTGTATGATGTCACTTGCGATTAGACTACGAAATAATGATTGTTTATTATTTCAAATAATTAATACGTTAGGCTTAATTATCATTTACGGAATCAATAAATGGTTAAAATAAATTAAATAAATCTTTTATAATAATATTTGATTTTCTGGAATATCATAAATATTATACATAGCATTATACATATTATAATTATTATAAATTCAATATAAATTCAGTATAACTTCACTATATAATTCAATTGAAACAAAATGTTTTTAAACATTCTTCAAAAAATCGTTCTTGAAAAGTTGAAACTGCAGTTCTTGTATTAAGATTTCTATCACCTTCAACAATTATTGTTTACTATCCTAAATATGTGATAGTCTACAATTAATTATTGCTTGAACATTTGTACAATTGTGTATTGTAATTTCCTAAATCTTTTATTCAAAAATGATTATTTTCTGAATTCACCTCTGTAATTTTTCTGTAAGTCCAAACCGTGATTCTATCTAGAAACTAGCTAAAATCTGGACAATCTTTATATATTCAAATTCGTAACGAACTCCTAGATAGCGCCAAGAATGGGACTAGACAGCAGAAAGGTTTGAATCAAACACGTAGTAAAACTAGAAAGCGCCAGTGTAGCGCCAAGCTAGTATTGCGTGAATAGACAGACTTGAGAAAAACTGTACTGGCTTTAGCATGATTCAAGACTGCCACGAAATTTTTCCACACGGGTTCCTGCGTGCACTTGGAAAAATTGTATTGTAATCAAAGAAAATTCCTTTGAAAATCCTTATGCTTGCTTCCTAAAAATAACCCTTGATTTTAAACAAAATTGATATTTAAAAAAATCAAAACCTAGGGTTAAGTGGTGATTACTTGAAATTATATCCACTGAACTTTATTGCACTATGTGCTGGATAGTACTTTAGTCATTTCATGAAATGGCTAGAATAATAAGGCAGATAGTGAAACTGTGATCTGTAAGAATAATTAAAGATGTTATCTGATTTTCATCTACTGGCCTCAATTTTTTGTCTCATATCAATATTTCAATAATTTTATTAAAATATTTAATTCAAAAGTTGTGAAAAAATGTCTCTCTAGCACCGGTGGGACACGAAACCGCAGGTCTTCAGATTGCCGTCTGGTGCTTTTGCCCACTAAGCTGCGAACAGTACGAGGTTCATTTTTCACAACCTCCTACGATCGAATTACGTCCTATTTCTTAGACTTGTAAGATGTAGATTTTTCGAAGGTCTAAAATAAATATTCAAATAAAATTATTTAAATACTGATATGAGACAAAGTATGGCCAAAACCGATTCCATGAAATTTATATTATCTGATTTATAACACAGTCTAAAGGTGCTTGCTTGAAACGACCAAAAGTTCTAGACAGTGTAACCGTTATTATTATTTATTATCATGTCATTGTTATTAATTAGAAATTTCATGAAATGTTCGATTACACTAAGTGGCTGTAAGATTAAGACGAGTTACTTCAGTTTCAAGTTACTCTCACAGATTTGGATTGGTCACCTATAAAATCGACCCTACTGTCCCTTAAAGACGAATATCTTCCTCCCCAATCGATATTGCACTTTTATTTAAATTTTATGAGGTGTAGTCCAATACTGGTATAGGAATCGTATATATATGCCATAGGGAAAAGGCGTTGCAGACGTTCAAGCATCGATTTCTTCTTGTATTTAGCATACGTCACCGATAATGGCGGGTCATCAGTATATCGTAGCTCCTGTAGCTCATTCATGCTGGACCCCTTGGTTGTCGCTTTGCGCAGCCGGGAAAAAAACCATAAAAATCACGAAATCAAAACATTTTACAGAATCACGCTCGCGTCACAAGCTCGCCGAATAACCATTCGTTATCCCGGACAATGGGCCATACAATGGCTCATACAATGGCACTGGTTTCGCGCACGCTTATGATGTATTATGGGAAAGCGGAAACGTATGTTTTACCCCAGTTTCCCCCGTTTAGTGGCATTTAGTGCGCGCCACTGATTCGCGTGTTATTTATTTTATCTAACGGTCCTCGTTCTGTCACACTCACTCTGTTTCCTTCTTCATTCTCTTTCTCTCACTTCCGCCCGCGTCACAACTTCTCATCTCTATACTGCATAATACTACTCTTTCACTATGTCACCCTCTCCTTTCAACCCCTCAGTTTCACCCTATACCAATCGACTTCAACAACGACATTTATCATTTGCCATCATTTGCTATTGCAACCATCTCCGATGTGGATGTTAACGGAAATGGAGTGCTATTATTTGTCCAAGAAGAGTCGGATGAAGCTAATTTTTCATACTTCAAATTAGGTTTAGGATTAGATCGATTTTTCTCGATATTCGTCGTGACCGTAGTTTAGGGAAAATCTGGAAATCAGATAAAACTCATGGAATTTTGTTTGTTAGGGAAAAGTCAGGGATTTTTAAAGAAAATTCCAAAAGTCAGTCAATTTGTACAAAAAGCACTTTAAGTAACTGTCCAGAATAATAATCAGGGCTGCCACACAGTCACGTTTAGTCCTTGTTTTTCTTAAATTAATTTTTCAAGATGAAATAACCACGGTTATTTTTTTAAAATGAAAATATCACTTTAATTAATTTCCTTCCAATTAATTAACCCATGGGTTAACCACTATGGAACTCAGTTCTATATCTTTTTCTGATTTTTCTTGAATTCTTTTGAAATATTTTGGAGAATTTAAAAATATACTAAGAAATCGTTAACAGATTTCAATAATTTGAAGAAATTTTGAAGGATTTAAAATTTTTTTATGTATTTTAAAAAATTTGCAAGGAATTTTCAAGGATTTGAATGATTTAAAAATATTTGTACGGTGTTTTAAAAAATTACCTAAAATGTCAGAGGATATGAAACGATTTTATAGAACCTATAAGGTTTTGGGACATTTTTAAAAATTCCAAGGGATTTTATAAGACTTTCGAGGATTTCAATGATTTTAGGGGATTTTAAAAGCTCTTAAGGTATTTTAATAAATTTTCCAGGTTTTTAAAAAATATCAGATTTCATGCAATATTGCATATGATTTTATAATATTTCAATCGATTGCAAAAAATATTTTCACAAGAATTTTAGGATATTTTATAAGATTCCGAGGAATTTTAAATTGATTTCAAAATTTTCAAGGGTTTCAAAATATTTTAAAGGATTTGAAATGTCATATAGTATTTTCAACATATTTTAATAATTTGAAGTGATTGCGAAGGATTTTAAAATTTTTAGGATATTTCAGAAATTTCTAATGAATTTTCAAGAGATTAAAAAAATTTCAAGGGAATTTAGAAGATTCTTAAGGATTTGAAATATTTTAGGATATTTTAAAAGATTTCAAGGAATTTTTTGTTTGTTTTGGTAATGGAATGGGATTCAAAGGATTTGCAATATTTTAGGGTATTTTAAAATATTTCAAGGCATTTTCCAGAGTTTTAAAACTTTTAAAGGGATTTCAAAACACTTCAAAGGATTTAAAATATTTAAGGATATTTTTAAAGATTTCAAAGCATTTTCAAAAATTTTCTTAAATTTCTAAGGATTTTACTGAATTCAAGGAATTCGAAGAAATTTGTATGCTGAATTTCATTTCGGAAGATGTAAAACGATTTGTGGGCGTCTGCATGATAAGGGCCTTTATGGCCGGGTTTAGTTTAGGAGATATTCGCGTTTTTCTAAGTTGAGGTCAAAATTATTATTTTTGGGTTTGAGTGGGGCATGATACTGTAACCTAAAGTGAATCAATTGGGACTATACTCATATCCAGATAGTAACCGGCAGTAGGTATATTTCATGTTTGAAGAAAAATTATAACACGTGTGCTTAGGGGCCGTTCGTTAATTACGTAAGGGCGATTTTGACCATTTTTGACTCCCCCCCCCACGTGAGGATACATAAGATTTCTTGACCCCCCCACCCCTTTCTTACGTAATATTGAACCTAGAGTTTTCCTAATCATAACGTGCCGCCGCACCGGCGGATAGAGCAAATAAAATAGAGTGTGACAGAAGCCGCCATTTTAGCCTACTAAAAGCGCGTTTTTTAAAATTGTAAAATGGGTAGTTTGAGTGGAATTAATGTAGCTACTGTGATCGTTCGAATTGAAACAATAACTAACGTAGTAAGATATTACGTAAGAATGGTTTTAACCCCTCCGCCCCACCACCCCGAGGTAAGGTCATTTAGAGATTCCCCCCCCTCCTCACCGTCGGGACCATTACGTAATTAATGAATGGCCCCTTATGGCAGTCACCAAGATTAGATGCGTTTTTCTCGAAAAACGATTTCTCAAATTTCCAAATTCAAAAATGCCCCAGTGACTCATTTTTCACCTGAGAGAGTTCATTTTCAGCCTCAAATGCCGGGAATTTATACCGCGGCTATATGTCTCTATTTCTATACTTAACTGCATACCTGCTGTAAGAGCCCTTTTCATGTGGGCGCCCACATTTTATTTCAGGAAATATCATATTTTATAGAATCTTACAGGATTTTATCATATGTGAATGGGTTTCAAAGAATTTATTCACAAGAAGAAAGGAATTTTGTAGGCCTTAAAGGATTCGAAGAGATTTTCAAATATTTTTTGAAATCTAGTTGAATTAATTTGGAATTTACCGTGAATTCGTATTAATTTATCCTGAATTCTTTTGAGTTTTTTTGAAGTCTTTTAAATTCGCTCAGTTCTACTCAATTCAATGGATTTTTAAAAGTTTTTGTTGAATTTATCCTGAACTCACCTTGAATTCGTAAGCATTCTTTCCAATTTTTATTAATGCCCTTGAATTTTTCTAAACTTCTTTCAAACTTACTGAATTCAATGAATTTGTTCATATTTTTGAGTTGCTTTCAATTCACTTAAATTTGACTGAAAGTAATGGAATTTTTCCTAATTCATGTGAAATTGTCCTGAATTTATTCAAATTCACCTAGAATTCTCATTAATTTAATTACATTCTGTCAAATTCCGAAGAACTTTAATCACATTGTTAATGCACATTAGTCACTTTTAGTCACTCTTTCCATTAGAAATTAGTCACTCTTGGTCAATCGGCTATGGCAGCCCTGAGAATAATAAATTAAAAATTTACACACGATGAAAAATGGTATTAAGACTCAATATTTGTATTTTTAACTATAGGACCATGATCTATCTATTAAGGTGTAATATTTTGATATTCAAATTTATTATCCAGATGATTAAAGGTTAATATCTGGATATTTTTATATTTCGAGTTGAATACCTGGATACTGAATTTAAATATGAAGATATCATTCCTTAAGATCTAGATCGTTTTTCTACAGTTCAAAATCTAGATATTGAGTCCCAATATCCTTTCTTCTAGATAAAAAATTTGAGGATTAAGTAAACAAACCATAATAAATCCATCCGAGATGATTCCTCCATAATTAGACATATGCTGTATCTTTAAAACAGAGATAGAAGAAAAATTCACATAGGGTCTGTCACATATTTTCGGGCCGTCCATCTCTCCGTCCGTCGTATTATGTTACAAGAAGGGAAAGTGAGGGGAACTCACAACTCACAACTCACAACTCACAACTCACAACTCACAACTCACAACTCACAACTCACAACTCACAGCTCACAACTCACAACTCACAGCTCACAACTCGCAACTCACAACTCACAATTCACAACTCACAACTCAGGGAACTCAGGGGAGCGAGGGGAACAGAACTAGGTGACAAAGTAGGCTGAAGTGTGAGGAGGGGAAGTAGAGGATTGCAGAGGAAGTACGGAAGGGAAAGTATGGGTGGGGAGTTTCGAACAAATTATTCACGTCTTAATAGGCTACCTACGAAACCCTTTTTTATAGGCGCAAGGCGCCTAATTTGACTACTTTTTATAGCATATTGACATATTAAATACTTTAGTACAAAATGCATAAATTTTAATAGAATAGAATTTGCTTGTGAACCAAGGGTCAATAACGAGGTCAATAATCATATTCCTCGATTCCTCAAAAAGCTAAAACCATGCGTAACTAATTTTTTAAAAAAAATTGATTTGTCATGTTTTGTTCGCTTCATCTTCATTTAAGGATAAGAAGAATAATTAAATAATTTATTCTGCAATCTAAGAGTGATATAATAATGGAGTAAATATTTCAATGTTGTGCCTGAATACACGAGATTATGAGATACGAAAGAATCTATAAGAATGGGCGAACTATGAGATTCAGCTCTCAAAGGACGTTTGTCGCTGGCATGGCGGTGCGGTAGGCGCTTGGTTAATTTCATTTTTGCTTTTTATCGCCGCATTCATTGCTTCAATTCTACTCCAGACATTCCCCTCTTTTTTGCGCCATTGCCAAGGCAACATTACTTTCCTGTTCACTGATTGTCAAAAATGTGAGAACATCATACATTTGAAGAAGCACATCTTTTCAAAATTCATAATTTTAATTTAATTTTCAACAAAAAAATGGATAGGCGCTTTTAGGAATTCGTTTTTAGTTATAATATTTTGATTTTATTACAGGCAGATTTTTTTTAGTTACCGCAGTTTCATTATTAAAATTTCAAATTGAAGCATGGTTTATGCCTGAGATGAAAATAGATATTGAGGTATTGATCCGCAACTTAAAACATAGGATACAGCCATCTAGATATTCAAGCGTGATATCTACATATTGAATTATATAAATTATAATATTTGCAAAATATTATAAATCTTCATCCCATTAGAGTTTATATAATTTGAGAAAATATATATTTTTCTCTTTTCAAAATTAAACCATTTCATATTGAATAATGCTAAATTAGAACGTATAAAATGAAGGTCAAATTGCAGTGTTGAAAGCTTCAACAATTTGAGATATTATTATGAAAATTAAAAAATATTGTACTAGTACCAAAAATGTTCCTTTTTTCTATTATTTAGTGTTATTTTTTTAAGAAATAAATAAAAATATGTTTTTTCACATGATTTTCTCAACGATTTATGTACTATCTTTATTTATATTATTAGAAAAAGCTAACCGGTGCTAAGCCGGTCGAAATTTTCATTAGATTATTACATTTACTTATAGCACGATAAATTTTTTTCTAATAATTAATAAACTGATCCATCCACCTACAGAAAAAATAATGTATTTAATAAGCTGTAAATTGTTATTCCATAAAGGTGAAGTAAATGGCAGTGTGCTCAGAGGCAGACCGCGGAAAGAATTGTTAGAATGCGTCAATGAAACCCTAATTCAGAAAAACATAAGAAGCCATAGGAACACAAGAGCTTGCATGACAAAATGCATGGGCGTGAAGGAAGCTCATGTCTATAGAAGTAGCAACGCTTAAATATTTTAATCAGAAAGAAAACAAGAGAATTATCATAAACCATGATTTTTCATGTTTTATTGCATTTGAATCAAAAAATCTCTTAGGTACTCTAAGGCAGAGTTCACAAAACTCTGGGGCAAAAACGGCTTGCCGAGCATGGCGCAGCCTACGCAGGAGATAATCCATCACGCCGGAAAATTAAAACATTAACAGTTTGTTAACTACTATTTCAATTAAGCTGAAAATTTCCAGAAAACTTTTTGGAACATTCCTGGCCACCTTTCTTACTGACAGTTTTTGCTTGCTAAAAATTCGATCGACTCCCGAAAAAAGATACAACTTTTTGCATCAAAAGAAAGAGCCGCGGAATTTAATTTACGATGAGGATATGTATTTTGAAAATTAAGATTCAAAACTTTATTTTCAAGTGCCCAGGGGCCTCCCCACTCCAGGAAAATAATTTTATACTCAAGAACTCCAATATAAGGCCAGTTTCGGGGGTTGCCTTGCGCTGGCCGTGGCACTAAATTAGTCGTTGGAAACGTAAACAGTCAGGGCCGTGGAACCACTTCTGTTGGATTTTTCTTCCGCTTTTGTCGCTCCCGCTTACTGCTCCCCCGTGCTGCCTGCTTTTATCGCTCGCTGCTGGTTGCGACGCATTGTTGACATTGCCTGTGCGCTGAGAAACTGCGTGGGCCAACAGTTGTAGGAAGAACTAAATCAGTCGGCCTTATATTGGAGTTCTTGTGCATCTCCTTTTTGCATCCGGCGCCTCAATTTGGTTCAATAAACTTAGCACTGTTTTTCATTCCCCGCTTCAAGTTTCAATAGAAAATATTTTGAATTCATATGGTACCTTAAATATTTTTTCAAATAAATCATTATCAATTTAATATAAAAATCAAAATAAAAGTATACAAGAAAAATAAACTTTAGACTTTGAAACTAAGAATCCAACAATAACAAAATTTAAACATTCAGAAATTGTTTGAAATGCAGAAAGTGTTTCAAATTTGTTTTATTGATAGTTTGACAAGAAAAAAATTGAAACTGGAATTGTTTAGAATCAAATTTCATAATTGAAGTAAAGAGACACAATTAATTTGTTAAAATTGAATCATTTCAAACTTTAAAATTGGAGTTTGAATAATTTAAACAAGTTTAAATTCAAATTTTTCAAATGTAATGCGACAAAAATGGTAAATTTTTATATATGCAAGTATAGTTTTAAACTATTTTAATATGAATCTTTCAACAAGATGTTTGTACAAATGATGATATGAAATCTTCAGAAATATAAGCATTACAAAATAAAAAATATTAAACTTTGCAAACATTCAATTCGAAAAATTTTCAATTTTAACCACATTAAATTGTAACTGTATTAATTCGTAACCCGAAAAATTGGGCAATTTCTAATTTGATAAATTCAGGAGTAAATCAACATTCCCTTGTGGAAATGCAAATGGGAGGCTGGTCGGGTACGCGACCAGTTGGCCCCACTTTAAGTCGGGGGCTAGTCAGAACAACTGATTAGGGTATCCGACCAGTTTCGTCACGGTGAAGTCAGGGGTTGGCCAGTTGACCCGACTTATCCCAGACGGGGTCTAGTCGGGTGCTACCCAGGTGAAAATACACCACTGGCGCAGTACCACTATTGTTGTACTCTAAAGATATAACAGAAAAGGTATTAAAAAAATAAATAATAATTTATATGATATGATAATAATAAATAATTCAAATCGCTTACAATTTTTCTACGTGTAATATTTTGTTTCTTTGCGTTTTAGACTATTTTACAACTTTTGATAATGATATAAAATGTCATTTTTAATGCTCATTAAAAATTTGTAGCGACGGAACTTAGAAATGTATCGCGTACTGCGACAATTTTTTTAATAATAATTTTTTTTAACTTTCCTCACTGAAAAAAATAGTAGTTGTCCTTCCTACCTTATTACTCCTTATTACCAGAGCCCCACTAGAACCAGCCTAGGAATTTTGACATAAAAGTAGCCTACACAGAGGATTAAGATTTTTTTGGAATAGCTCGACTAGTCCCCGACCAGCCCTCGACTAGGGACATTGCCTACAAAATTTCTCCGATTAGCCCCCGACCCGACTTTTGTTAGGGCCAAGTGGGACTATTTATACACGGGTTGTATTTCCAGAATACACTATTTTTATACCTAATTCAATTAAAGATAAAAAATTTCCAACTTCTTAAATTCTTTCTTATTTTTAAATATAAAATAAAAATGTGTAAAAAGGTTAATAAAAGTTCAAATGTTTACAATAATATTAAAAAAGAATTCGAAACACAATATGCTTTTATAGAACAGTCTTTGGATAAATGCAAAATACATTGTCAAGAAATTCTTACTTGAAAGAAGCAATTTAAATACAACAATTCAAATTCTGTTTCACACCCAAATGAAAACATTCAAATCATAATCTAATTCTAATAATAATCACAAAAGAAATGAAGAACAGCTGTGAATATGTAAGATCTGAATTCTCTTATTGTAAAATATTTACCCCACCATCGTTGAAATCAATTCAGTAGGTAGTAATTTAATAAGTAATAAAGCACCTACGAGTTTCGATGACACAATGGGTGTCACTGACACGCATGAATATGTGTATGTTATATCATACATACTTTGATTAATATTTGTAGTCTCTTACGTGCAAGGCATCTCAGCACAGCGTGGGTGTGGATTGTAATCGAGAGAATCGAGAATCTCAACCCCATATTCTGCTTCTATCGTGAGATCTCGTTTGAATAGTCGTGTGTGCTTCGTATCGCTAAGTAATCAATGATCGTTCTTGCCTCCTGCACAGCCATAATCGACTTACACTACTCCGATTCAAATTTAAAAATTGTAGATTCCGTACACTCATTCAGAGCTCAATTGATACACGAACCTGATCGCTATCGATATTTCTTGTCATATTTTCAGCAAAGATCTCATTTCAAAGGAATTCAATGTCAAGATTTTTAACAATTCTTTTTAGATTAGTAGTCCAATTTTACATCTCATTATTTAAAATTCTTGGCAAGATGCGATATCAATGGCGACAATGCTTGATTCGGATTCCTGTAGGATTTTTTGATAAGAACACGCATCTCAGTCTTTTAAATCGCTCGAATAGTTTTCTAGATATCGATTTTTTTACTTTTTTTTAATTCACATAATTTCTTAATTTTGATAGGAGATTTTTTATTAGAAAACGAGGGGGATCCCTGGAAGGGGTGTGTCTGGGATTCGATGCTGCCAAAGAACCTCTCCCCAAAAAAGGGGTATAAAAAACGGGGAGGACCCATTGAAAGGGGAAGGGTATGGTTGGGGAGTGAGTGTCGTCGAATTCACTCTCACCCAGAGAAGGGGTGTAAATACGAGGGGACCTCTGCAAAGAGGGAAGGGTGTGGCGGTGAGTCGCCGAAGTCACACAGAAAAAACTGGGGTTTCCCTTAGAACCCATTTTTGGTTCCAAAGGAGCTGCAATAAAAATGAACCCCACTTGCTGGAAAGGAACCCAAAACGATAAATGAGCTCTAAATGATACCTCAGTTGGGGTTCTAAAGGATCCCAATTGTAAATGAGCCTATTTCTAAAGAACCTATTTTTCGCTTTGCCCACTTCGACATTTTTTTAAATTAATTATAAAATTTTTACCTGAAAGCACACATGTAATCAAACTCTGATGGACATAAATTCATGAAGACAATGAAGGTACAAAATATTACCGTAATTAAAATACATACCGGGTGTCCAAAAAGTCCCGGGACGGCTGAATATTTCCTGAGGTAAGATATTTTTCAGGGCGGTCAAGGTCATTCTTGAAGGAACTTTCAACAAGGAATTCAATGGTGACCTTTATTTTGATCTTGACCATGACCTTCACGGTAATTTCAAGGTCAACTTGATTTTTTACAGAGTTCTAGCATTTTATACTCCCGATCGATTGGTGACTGTGACCTTGTCTATGACCAGAAGCTTCAGCAGGACATTTTCTTCAAAAATGCATGTCAGTCGAGTCTTCCTGCTGCACGTTTTTTGACCTAGCCCTGACCTTTCCAGGTCAAATTTTCGATTTGTCAAGGTCATATCTGGACGTAAAATTTTCCGCTCTCTCAGTTCCCGGGGTCAAAAATACAGGTTCCCATTTAAAAAAATCAATTTGACCTTGAAATGACCGTGAAGGTCATGGTCAAGATCAAAATAAATGTCACCATTGAATTCCTTGTTGAAAGTTCCTTCAAGAATGACCTTGACCGCCATGAAAAATATCTTACCTGAGGAAATATTCAGCCGTCCCGGGACTTTTTGGACACCCTGTATAATGACTTGATAGATGTAATTTGCAGGTTATGTAACAAGCTTGTAAACATAAAGGCTTATTCATATGCAAGAAACTTTTCGAGATGTCACTTTTTAAAAGTACAAATATATATTATTAGAAGTGCTGTAGGGTCGTTGCAAAAACAAAATTTCCTTTGTTTTATAATTTTAACATAAAATATAAAAATAGATAACCAATTTTTTTCGAATTGGAAACGAATTTTTTTTAAAGTCTTAATGCGCATGCGTCGCACCAGCAGCCTCACTGCATGTTGATCGCGCGCTTATTTTAAATGATAAAATATGCAAATCAATTTTTTACAACATAATTATTATAATATTATTATTATAATTATTGTTTAATAATTTTGAAGTACAAAAAATATTATGAATTATTCAGAATTGACATTTGTGAAGAAAAGTCTCCCTTCTTTTGAATTTAAAATCAATAATTCATTTGTAAAGAGTAAAATCAAAGAATTAATTTACCTTTTACTCTAAAAGTCTATTTTGTGATCTGAAAATTAATTTCTTTGATTCTAAACTGATGATTTATCATAAAAAATTAATTTACACATTTGATAATTTCAAAAAAAAACATATACAGCGACAAACACGATAATTGACAGAAATGGACTTGTAGATTGAACTATTTAAAAACTGTTACAGATTGAACTATTTTTAAATTTAAACATTAAAAATTGTGATATTTACAGGTGCAATAGTTTAAAATTGTATTAAATACATGCAGGAATCATCCAAACAACTGGTTTTCCTTCCCCAAGCACATACATTTTCAGGGTGGCGATTCGGCGGACAATTTCAAATTCCCGGTTTTTCCTGGTCAAGTTTTTCAATTTTCCCGGTCAACTAAAAGTAACATATTCATATTTGCCGTAAAACGCAAACATTTATTTTAATTCATGACGTTCACTCTGAACATCCTTTAACACAACAGAACAAAACATTGCAAAATAAATGAATTTTCAAAAAATACTTGAATTTTCCACTAAAAATATCAATTTTTCACAAAAAAATGAAATAGTTAAACTTTTCAACCAAAGTGATAAATTTTCAAATAAAATTATGAATCTTCAACTGAATAGTTAAATTTTAAACAAAATAAAAAATAAATTTTCAGCTAAAATTATGAATATTTAACTGGAACACTTGAATTTTCGACCAAAAAGATGAATTTTTAAACCAGAAGATTAATTTTCAAATAAAAAGAATTATTTTGTACAAAAAATACAATTTTTCAACAAAATACATGAATTTTTAACAAAATAGTCGAATTTTTGATTAAAGGAGACAAATTTTCAACCAAATAGTTGAATTTTGAACTAAAACAAGAATCATTTTCAACCAAAAATGGAATGGTAACGTTTTTAGTGAAAAAAAATTAATTTTAAACCAAACATAAGAGTTTTCAATTAAAACAATAAATATTCAACTGAAATAGTTGAATTTTCAGACAAAAAAATTAATTTTTACTAAAAGAGATAAATTGTCAACCAAAACTTAAATAATTATATTTCAAGTTAAAGAAATTAATGTTTAACCAAACAAACGAAGTGATGAATTTTCAAATAAAATTCTAAATATTTAACTGAAATCGTTCAATTTTAAACCAGACAGATGAATTTTTTACTGCAATGATGAATCTTTAAGTAGAATAATTGAATTTTGGACCAAGAAGATGAATTTCTACCAAAAGACGAATTTCCAACTGAAAAAGATAATTTTTCTACCAAAAATTGAATAAATAAATTCATAGGCAAAAAAATGAAAGTTGAAAAAAAGAGATGAATTTTCAAATAAAATTATGGAATATTCAACTGGAATAATAGTTACATTTTCATTAAAAAAATAATAATTACCTAAAATATTTTAAGTAATTTATTTAATAAATTACATTTTTCTATACAAAATTATAGACAATGAAATGAATAATTGGATGAAAAAACTTTACTTCATTGGCGAATTTGTTGATGACAGCTCTCTCAGCTCGCGGAAATTGTTACAAAACATTTATTTATATTTTTTTATGAACATATTGCTTAAAATGTGTTGCCTCGAAAAAAAAGTAAATAAACGTTTTCGAATAATTCCCGCGAGACGAAAGTGCTGCCATCAAATTTCCACTTCATAACCTCAAAATCCTAATACCGATTGGTCCTATTGGGAACGATTGAAACTTTGCAACACTGAATCTTTCCCAATCGTGCACACACGATTAAGAAACACGATTAGAAACAATTCAAATTTCTTTCTATCATTCTGAATTGTTTTCAATTAATTATTTCTAGAAGGGTAAACAGTTTGCTTTTTCCGAAAATTGTAAGCATAATAAATAATAATATCGTTTGTGTTTGCTTTACCGACATATTCTGTAAATCGCGAAATTACCAACCCGACTTTGCAAGCGGTTGGTTTGTGAATGCGCCTTTATGTTGTTCTTTTCAAGTGCGCTCTAAACGAACCCTTTTGGGTCTCTGCAGGTATCTATTGGAGCTCAAGTTCGAAAGGATACCAACTTTTATTTGAGCCGCAACATTAGTGAACCCCCAGTTTTTTCTGTGCACTTTTCCCAGAGAAGGGGCAAACACAGGGGGAGGGTATGGAGGGGGGGGGGGTGAGTGTCGCCAATGTCTCTCTGCCTCAGAGAAAGGACATAAAAAACGGGATGACACTGGGAAAGTGGAAAGGGTGAGGCTGCAGGGTTGGTATCGCCGAATTCACTCTGCCCCAGAGAAGGGGTATAAAAAACAGGACGACCCCTGGAAAGGGGGAAGGGTATGGCTATTTACTCTCCCCAGAGAAGAAGTATTAGTACAGGGGGACCCCTAGAGAGGGAGCATTCACTCTCCCCCTGGAAAGGGGTTTAAAATGGTGGGGGGGGGGAATTCTGACGCTTTGTCGCCACAGATATCATAATCTCCCTAAATTGTTAATTTTGTACACTGAGATTAAAAATGGTTGAATTTGTAGAATTTACCATTTTTCTTGGAAGCCTTTGAATTTATTATTCTTTAATTATTCCCATTTCAAGTGGTAAAATAAAGCATGGTGCGACAGCATCTTTTTAGTAGAACTCGCCAAGGCTATAATGAATCGTGAATAGAAGAATTAAAAATATAGAACCAGTTTCGAGAAAAAAAATATCAAAAACGATTCTAACCTGAACACCCCAAATGCGGTTAAAAAAATATTGTTTCAACTGAAAAAAATAATAATGTAGTGCGATGCTATTAGAAGCAAAATAAGACAACAAAATTTGTGTAACTTTTAATGTAGTTACAAAAAGAATTGTATAAAGATTTCAGTTTAAGTTTGAATTTTTTTAAATTATGCCAACGGCCATACCACGCTGAAAAACCCAGTTCTCGTCAGATCACTGAAGTTAAGCAGCGTTGGACGCGGTTAGTACTTGGATGGGTGACCATTCAAGAATACTGACATGAGTGCTGTTGGCACATCGTGGGTGTGGTGAGCCCACACTTGTAGTTATTTATAACTACAAGAAAAACCTAGAAACACTACCCGAATCGGGTAGTGTCACGCCTACCCTAAAAGGGAAATGGTTTAATGGTATATATGCATCTGCTGGGATACATGAATGTGATTAAGTCTTCTTATTCGATAACCGAAGATAAGCAACGTTTGGCTCATTTTTACTCGGATACGGGCCGTCGTACTAGATGGGTTTCTTTATCAGTTCTTCAAGCTGCCTTAATCCTCAAACTAATAATAATAATAATAACAATGTTAGCTATATAATAATGCAAAATGCCTTTTTTTATTAAGGGGCAAGAAGGGTCAGAAATTTAATTACCGCACTTTATTGACCATCCCCTTTTCCATCTCTGCTAATTTTTCGGGGAGCCTAGATGCAGCCTTAAATAAGAATTGAAAATGCTAGACACTTTCTATTCAACCACCTACAATATTGTTTTTTTAAAGACCACTCCAGAATTCACGCAAGGGTTGACAGTCGACAGTTGTAACAAAAGTGAAGCGACATATGGTAGATTATATTTGTCGAAATTAGAAGTGCTGCACTCTAAAGCTAAACCTCAAAAGAAAAACAGTTACCACTTCGATTTACCCTTTCATTTTCCCTTCGCCCGATGACTTACCCATTCGTTACTCTCTGATAGTATTTTTTCACTTATTCAAGTTTCGAGAACAGTGACAAAATAAACCAACCAACGATTGACACAAGTGCCACTGCTACGCGTTCTTTATTCATGGAAAACTCTTTCAGCTTCTATTTTACCAGCTCGATGGCGCGAATGCAGATCTGAGCATAATGAGGTCAGTGCACTTCATAAACGCCCTCAGTATTGCCTCAGGTGCGAAGAAAAAAGTGTACAACAAGAAGTTCGAGTTTTGCTACTTTTTAAATGATGATGAGACATTATTTACTGATTCTGCTGGTGTAAACGTGGAAAGCAACTTCTTGAAATGGTAATTATTGTAAGGCGTTTCGAATAAGACACTATTTGCCAATATTTCTGTTAATTTAAACTTTAAGATGCAAAATAGAAAACTAGTTTTTTTTTATTTCGTGCTTAGAAGCTAAAAATGAAACCTAATACAATTAAAAAATATTTAATTTGATTTAAGATAGGAACAGATATTCGAAAATTTAAACGTGCCGAAACACATCTACTTCTTCAAAAACATTTAAACATTTCGAATAATTTCTAAGATTAACCGATTAGACATTTTTAACCCGTAGGAACGTTCATTCCGTTAAACATTCCATCGTTTTCAACTTCTTTTTTCTTATTATTTAAAGTAACTTCAGTTGAGGGCCTAAAATGTTGCATAGTCCGACAAACACATTTTGTGTAGTCCGGATTTAAAAAATAGAGTGATTTCAAAAATCCATTACAAAAAGTAACTTTATTTTATAAGCAAAATTTGCAGTTTTCTAACCTGACATTTAAAATTATTAAAAATGAACTTAAAAGTTTATTGAAAATATTATATTATATATATATATATATATATTATATAATATTATATTGTCATCCATTTTAGTTGAAAATTAAAATTTTTTGCTAAAAATTCAACTGTTTTGTGTAAAATTGAACAATTTGGTTAAAATTGAATTTCCTTCTTGACTCTTGACTCTTTTGGTAAAAATTTCATCTTCTTCCATAAAAATGCAACTGTTTGCTAGAAAATTAATCTGTTTTTGTGGAGGATTCAACTATGTTGTTAAAAATTCGCCTTTTTATTGTAACTCAACTGTTTTTTATTTAAAATTAAAATCTTCCTCTCTTCTAGTTGAAAATTCAACTATTTGGTTAAAAGTTTAACTACTCCGTTAAAAATGTATTTTTTTTTGCTGTAGATTCATCATTCTAGTTAAAAGTTCATATTTTTAGTTGAAAATTAAACTATTTTGTCAAATATTCCTTCTGTTTTGTTTGAAAATCAATCTTTTTAGTTAAAAAGTTTTCATTTTTAGTTGACAAATTAACTGATACTTGGTTTAAAGTTGAACTACTTTATCAAAAATTAATTTTTTTGTCGAAGATTCATTATTTTAGTTTAAATGTCATCTCTTTGGTTCCAAATTGAACTATTTTGTAAGAAATGCGTTCTTTTTCTGGTTAAATTCAACTGTTATTGATTTAAAATTAAAATATTTTTTGGTTAAAACAGAAACTATTTTACATTTTTCGTTGAAAATTCATCTGTTTTGGTTAAAAATTCAGCTAGTTAGTTAAAAGTTAAACTACTTTGTTGAAAATTAATTTTTTGGTTCAAGATTCATCTCTTTATTTATCTCTTAATTTAACTATTCTAGTTTTAGTAGAAAATTGATTTTTTTTTTCAGTTGAAAAATTCTTTTATTCTTTTAGTGAGGGTTTAAAACTATATCTCTTTTGGTATAGAAATCTCATATTTTTTGTTTAACAATGCAAGCATTTGATTGAGATTATTCTGTTTTGGCTTGAGGAATTTACTAGTTTGTTGAAAATTTGTTCTTTGTTCATTGAAAATATATTTTTCAATTGCTAATTTAATTGTTCGATTTTTGGTTGCATAATCAAATTTTTAGTTGAAAATTCATGTATTTTGTTAAAAAATTTAATTCTTTTTGGTAGAAAATTAATATTTCTTGCTGAAGTTTCATCTTTTTAGTGGAAAATTGAACTAATGGTAAATTAATAATAAATGAATTAATAAAATAAAAACTATCTCTTAAAAAAAGATGATTCTTTAGATTCATATAATTCAATTAAAGAAAATCCTAATTCTAATAAAACTGTCATTAAGAACCCAATTAATCTTCTTAATTTATTTCTACATAATAAACAGTGATGAGATCAAATAATCAACACAAGATGATAATAACATAATCGCATTGAATAAAGGAATTTCGTAAGGATTACATTGATTAACATTTTTAGGAGGTCATAATCTTCCAATTTCAACATTCGGTGATAAGGTAGAATAAAAATAAGATGAAGAAACAAGAAATAAAAAATAATAATTCTGAAAGAGTAAATAAAAATATTCGTCTATTTCATCAAAAGTGCAATATTTTTACGGGATAAGTTGGAAATTTAAAGCATGAGTTTTTCTACTTGTTGAATATCCAACCGGTCAAATGTAGAAATTATTGGAATTATTTAAACGTTTAGCAGGTCAAACGCGGAGCACTAGAAAAAATTATGCATAATTTTTCCCGCTATGTAAATTTTTTTCGCCAGGGAATAGGTCAGAAAATGCGTCAACATAAATAATAGCCTAGAAATTCAACACGTGTTTTAATGTTACCATAAATAAAAATTACTGACAAGTGCGGAATGGATTGAATAATTTCACTAGCACGTGATTTTCCTGAATATTTAAGTAGTCTGAATTTGTTAAAAAAATGTTTAATTCTAGATAAATACTTTAATAATAATCCAAATATAAAGATTTTATGTCTAAATTTTATAATTAACATCTGAACAAATATATTTAATATGCCACATGTCTTGTATCCGGTACATATAGTACAAAAACATGTGTAGGCTTACGAAAAAAAATGGTGAAAGAGCAGCAAATGGGTCACTTCAGTCACTTGTCACTTCCACAGGCTGTTATTGTCTTTGATAAAACGTCAGGTGCACGAACGTTTCATGATGAACAACAATTTATTGTATATTTCGGTGATGCGGTAATTATTTTAATTCATATCTCATCAAAAGCGTTCTTAGTATTTCATAACAGGAAGGACAAGAAAGAATGAAATGAAGAGCGACAGCAAAGACGAAATGAATAATAAGATACTGGGAATACGGTAATTAGGAAAAGTTATGTAGAAGCTATAATATCATTATTGATGCGACAAATATATTTGAATAAAAAATATATAATTACATAAAAATAAAATTTAACACTCGAAAAACAAAGAAAAAATCAGAAAATGTATCAAATGTAAATATTAAAATATTTTTGAGGATTGTTTCACAAATAATTTAACATTTCATTTAAAGTACTTTTTTAGAAATAACCGTCGCATAATTGGGCAAGAAAAAAGTATTTCTGAACAAATTAGTCTAGAGCTTAAAATTTTCATTCGATTTAAGCATTTAAAACAATGAAAGTTATATATATATATAGATAAAAGTTTGTCATAAGGACAACCGCAGGATTTCGCCGGGAGCGGGTGCTAATCTGAAAAATTGCATCCGCTTCCAGCGTAATCGCGGTAAAATTCCAGCTGTAACCACGTCTCACGACCGTGAGTTAGGTGGTTACAGTCTGCGAAGAACTCAATACGATGATCCGGCAAAAGTCTCGTGCACCCTGAGGACACGGAGCGACCCAAGGACGACCGCCTTCTGCATTTTCCCCGCAAGTGTCTCAGCATTTTGTTGACACGCTGGGATGCTTTTCAGGCTATTAAACAGTGAAACCTTGGCACCTCCAAGAGCGCCGATGATCAAGACGATTAGCTTAATAGAATATTCCGGGTACAACCGTCGCAACTCCCTTATAAGGTCTTTATACCTCTCTTTCTTTTCTTTCTCCTTGGATGTGACGTTTTTGTCAGCTGGTGCCGAAAATTCGATAACGAACATGGTTCGTTTCTCGAAGTCAAGGAGAACTATGTCAGGCTTCGAGTGCGCCACAGAAACAATTGTCAAGAATATGAAGTTCCAATGTATGCGGCACTTGTCATTTTCGACAATTGACTCTATTTCTCTAGGAGCGTGTAGCGGAGAGGTATTTGGGCTAATGCCATAAGAGTGACAGAGATGATAATAAAGCACTCTTAGTGCCGCATTGTGCCTTTGGATGTAGGTCGTTCCCGCATGAGTTGGACAACTAGATAGTATGTGTCCTAGATGCTCGGGGTG
>CAKNYM010051882.1:201585-237284 GCA_932195095.1 Andricus curvator | reverse complement strand
CCTTCGTAAAAATCGTTTTTTCTAGCTCAGGGGGTCTCAAAACGTGGAGATTTGATGAAAACCGACTATGTCAAATTTTACATAAAACCAATACCTTCTCATTAGAATGAGAATGTAAAAAAGCTTACCTGGATCAAAACGTGAATATTGTTCAGGACGAACATTGGTAACCGTATTTCCACTAGAAAAATATGTTTGTCTAGCACCCGCGATGAAAATGCTACTTCGGAGGCTCGTCTCGAACTCGAGACGACAAAGTTGTCCATTCGTCAACTGATGACGTAACAGTGGTCGAAGTGAGTTTACTTTTCCTACTAGTGGGAAAAGTTGGACAAAGTATTATGTGAACCTAGTGGGAGACGACGATTCGACTCGTGTGATTGCCGAGTTCGCTGCGCTCGCGCGGCAAACTTTACACTTGTCTAGAATCGCCAACTTCTCCCACTCGATGCACAATATACTATTTTCAATCGAGTTCGCTATCAATCTGTCAGCTGTGTGTTCATGCTTCTGGATTTCTTCGATAATCGCAGATAATAAATCGATGCTAAGCGATATGTAAATTAACCAACACTCGATCGTGAGCAGATGTTTTGAGAATTCAATATGGCGGTTTACAATGCGCAATTATTTGAATTTCGATTCAAGCAATTTTTACAAATATAAATTGTTCTGAGATTTGCTTTAATTTCTATACCATATTTCATACTGGAAATTTACGTGACATCACATACCCCATACCCCCCCCCCCCCTCTGCTACATACTCTCACAATTCAGCCCCCCCACCCTAAAACTGTGACATCCTTTATGGAAGCTCCCTATACGGCAATTTCCAGGACATGTTTCAATTTTTTCATAGGTATAAATGTATCAAAGGTTAAAATTAATAAGTAGCAAATAATTCCATTTATATAACAGATGAGTATCAGAGAACTTTTTTTGAGAAACTCCAGGTATGTACATTTAATGTTTACAAACGGGGTTTTTTTTAAAGCGAAACAACGACTGCGGAAATCGTCATACATATATATACACACACACACCCACACACACACACACATATATATATATATATTTTATATATATATTTTTTTTTATTTTTTTTTTATCTATTTATTTTTTATATATTTTTTATTAGTTTATATATATATATATATATATTTATTTCATTTTTATTTTTTATTTCTATATAGTATGTACATATACAGGGTGTCCCAGACTCAAGTGTCCGGACTTATATGGCCGTATAAAAATTAAAAAAAATAAATCGAAAATTCCTTTTCCAAAAATCAGTTGAAGTTTTAGTTTTTGAGTTATAAAATATTTAAGCTGGTCCAATCAGGAGCGCCGTATAAACAGTCGTGTGTGCGTGAGCGGGATTCCAACGTAGTGTTTTCCCGTCGCTAACCCCACCTTTGCGTTCGCTTCGATAACACTGCGTTAGAATCCCGCTCACGCACACACGACTGTTTATACGGTGCTCCTGCTTGGTCCAGCTGAAATATTTAATAACTCAAAAACTAAAACTTCAACTGATTTTTGGAAAAGGAATTTTTTATTTATTTATTTTTATTCTTATATAGGTATGTAAGTCCGGACACTTGAGTCTGGGACACCCTGTATATAGAGTATATAATATAGTATATTATATATATGACGATTTCCGCAGTTTTTGTTTCGCTTTAAAAAAAACCGTTTGTAAACATTAAATGCACATACCTGCAGTTTCTCAATAAACGAACTTCTCTGATACGCACATCTGTTATATAAATGGTATTATTTGCTACTTATTAATTCAAGCCTTTGATATCTTTAAACCTATGAAAAATGCCACCATGTCCTGAAAATTGCCGTATAGTCGTACGGTGATATAATTTCCCTCAAGTTTGCGCAGTCAATTAAACATTTATATTTACATTATTTATATTTTGTTAATTAACAATTTTCTAAAAATCATAAATCGCATCGTAAACGACATCTTATATGACATCTTATGCGACATCGTATACCACATCTTTTACGACATCGTATACTATCCAAAATTACGACATCGTATACAATGTCGTATACGATCTCGTATACGATATCATATACAATGCCGTTTACGATGTCGAAGATTAATTTCGTGAAGATTAATCTTCAATCAAATAGTTGAAAAAAATCATTTCAACCAAACAGTTACATTTACAAACGTTAACAAAGTTATTAAAGTTTAAGCCAAACAGTTGAAGTATCAACGTAAAAAGGTGAATTTTCAACCAAATAGTTGAATTAAAAAAAATCATGCAAAAAATATGACTTTTCTACAATAATAGAGGAATTTTTAATCCCAAAGGATCAATTTTCTATCAAAAAATGCGAATGTTTAATAAAACAGTTACATTTTTGACTAAAAAGGGTGAGTTTTTAACAAAATTGTTGAATTTTCAACAAAATAATTAAATTTTTATCAAAATAGTTGAATTTTTAACAAAAAAGAATGAACTCCGTAGCTTAGTGGTTTCGGATCCAAGCGGAGCTAGAAGGAAATTTTTTCACAACTTAGAAATAAAAATCAATATTAAAAAAATATTGATTTTTGACCAGTAGGCAAAAAACAATTAACATCAATTTATTTAAAAAGAATGAACATTCAACCTAAAATAGTTGGATTTTCTTATTGGTTTGTATTAACTGAGCTTGCATTTAAGCAAAAAAATGAGAAAGGGGGGAAGTTCCTTGAAAACAGGAAAAAATATATAAATGCTTCAAAAAAGGATAAAAAATGGGAATAGGGGAAAGAGTGAGAAGACTGTAATTGAACTTGAAATTATATGATTTAAAGCATTTTCAGGCTTGCAACTATACAAAATTAAAACTTTGAATGCGGATTCACGAAATTAGAAATTGTTCAATTTCAAAAGCTATTCATTAAAGTTTTCTAATATTATAAAGCTTTAATTCGAAATTATTCCATTTTTAATGTTCTCTATGAAATAATGGTACAATTTTTTCCAGATTTGAATTTCAATATTAAAAGTTTCATTGTGAATAAAATTGAAAGTATAAGTATATCAAACTACTCAGAAAAATGAGAAAATGTCGATTAGTTGCATTTTTCTTCCAAAAGTCGCAAAAGTCTCAGTTTTTCAAAAATGTCGACAAAGGTTGAAAAAGTCGCACGATCCGAGCGCTGAATATAGGTTTATTCTCGGGTTTATTGTAGCTTGCTATCCATTGATTAAAATGAAATTTAAAGTTGAGTATTATAATCAGTCAAGCTATCAAATAAATTTAATGCAAAAAAACATTTTTAATTTAATACTGTCTTGAAGTTATTAATCAAATGTTAATGGATTTATTGACTTTTGATTCAGTAAAGGCTTAATTCACTGACTATTCATGATATAATGATATAAATTTAGAATTTCTTGTTCACAGACGAAATCAGAAGATAACTTTTTGTACATGATTACTATATTTTGAATTTACTAATAAAATGTAAAAGCTTCGTAAAATTATATAATTAAAAATAAATATTGAAAAATAGTTATGAATTTTAAACAGTGTTAACATGTTTAACAAGGTAGTGGGAAATTATAATTTTTTTTTTTTCATATGGCTTCATGGATAGACGTTGAAACCGAGAAGAAAAAATGTTTATTTGCACATTTTAGTTTGATAATAGAATTGATGATATTCCAAACATACAGCAACAATCATTATATTAATTTTTTCAAAAGATGGATTTATCACGTTTTGTTCGCTCATTCCTCATATAAAGTGAGTACGAGTATATGGCCAAGGGGGCTTATAAGGAACGTGCGACGTTCGTTAAAAAGTGACTCCCTTGCGTTTTACCTGGTCCCTATGCATACCTGAATTGTGGCCCAAGTGAAGTTAGATGAGCAATAAATTTTGTGCAATAAGTGGAGCAAAGAATACAAGTATTGGTTATAAATTCAGGTCGTAAAGATGTCTGTAGTCTTGTCGAAAACGGGGTGAAAATGGGACTGACTTGCTCCTCCAGGGGGTGCAGCTCGACACGGAAGTCATTGTCCGCTGAAATTTATAGATCCTCGCGCATGGCCCCCTTTTGCCTTCGATCTCCGACATTGAGATCTCCATCCACATGTTCGCCGTTTCGATTTTGCTCAGGCATTACAATAGCCTTGTCCCTTGTCCTTAATAAATTAAGACAAGCAGGAAACGGAAAAGGACATGCCAATAGTGAAATATTGCCAATTATATAATATATTCATATGCTAATTCACAGTTTTATTATTATTATTATACGTATATATATATACATACATTATTTTTTGATTATATTTTTCATATTTTATTTATATTTTATGTTATTTATTTCATTTTATATTATATTTGTATATTTCTCATATTTCTTCATTTTATATTTTATATTACTTTCTTTGTATATTTATAGAAGGCCCGACCAATTTTGGTTCTCTTTGCGCAGCCTGTTATAAAATTTCTTGAAGAAGGCAGTGAGGTCCTTTTTTTAATGGCCAACATCTGGCAACAATCCTTTGATCAATTTTGATGAAGAACGCCAAGGAAAGTAATAAATGTGAAACTGGGACCAATGAGAAGACAAGTAAAACACAACTATGTTTAAAAAATGGAAAGGACACTTCTCTGTCAAGAAACTACACTAGAATCTGGTTTTGAGAACAGTTTCGGACATGGCTTGCAGTGGCCTTGATCGTAAATCGAGGGAATCCTAACGTAAACATTCAGCGCTGTGTGAACCATTTCCAATTGGAATACATAATATCACGCAACATACGCGCGTGAGTACCCGTGCACTGCTCTCATTGTCGCTACGCTGCTGTTTGCCACGCATGACTGTGCACCGCCTCTCTTTTGGACCCACGGTCCCCGCATCATCAAAATGTCGAAGACTGACAATCTAGGAAAGTCATAAGCCCAGGTTTCTTTAATCCAAGTTTCAGTGTACCACTCCCCATGCGCAAAGATGGGCCTTCTCTCGGGGAACATTATCTGGAGTATCAGATTCTCATTTTACTCATCTAGATCAGTTCTAACAGAAGATTCCGTTTTACCATCCGCAAACCAGAAATACGTTACACGCCGTCTTACGTAATTAGGGGCTGTTCAAAAACTACGTCACACTAGTTTAAAAACTTTTTCCACCCCTCTTCACAGCCCAAGATTCTAGCTCTCCAAGCAGCGAAAATAGAGTGATTTTTCACAAAAATGGGGGTATAATAAGAGAGGAACAAATACTTTTTAATAAAATTAATGCAACCGTACAATACTGAATTGAATATGGAACGTTTTAAATTTCAAGTCCTAGCATTTTCAATAAAATTGTTGAATTTTAACAAAAAAAATTAATTTTCTACCAAAAGAGATGGATTTTTAACCTAAAAAGATGATTTTTCCAGCAAATAGTTGAATTTTGAACGAGCATACAAATTAATTGCATAGACCAAACAGTTGCATTTGCAATCAAATAGTTTAACTTTGAAGCAAAAGAGAGGAATTTTCAACAGAATAGTTGAATTTTTAACCAAATAGTTCAATTTTCAACCTACAAAGATGAATTTTCAATCAAATGGTCGATTTCTCAAACAAAAAATATTAAACTTCAATCACAAACAGTTTAATTTTTAAACAAATAGTTGAATCTCCAAACAAAAAAGGAGAATTTTCTACTAAACAGTTCAATTTTCAGCCCGAAAATATGAATTTTTAGTATAAAAATTAATTTTTAATTGAATAGTTGAATCTTCAACTTAACACGATAATTGCCAGCCAAAAATGGAATAGTTAAATTTGCAGCGATTTGTAGTTCAAAAAGTTAATTTTGAACCAAAAAAAGGGAAGTTTTAACAAAATAGTTTTATTTTCAACAAGATAATCAATCATGAAGATTAATTTTCTACAAAAAATAAGAAATTTACAGCAAAATACATCACTTTTCAACTCAATAGTTGAATTTTCAACTAAAAACGATCAATTTTCAACCAAAAATGGAATAGTAAAAATTTTCAGTTAACTAAATTAATTTCCAACAACAAAAAAGGAATTTTCAAGAAACTAGTTAAATCTTAAACAAAGAAAGTTAATTTTTATGAAAGTAGTTCAACTTTCAACCAAGTAGTTGGATTTTCAACGAAAAAGAAAATAATTTTCATTTTGCGAATCTCATTGTGTGTTAAACCCTCCCCCCTACGTCACAAATCGTCACAATGTCTCCCCCGCCCCCCCCCCGAGATCTAGAAGTGTGACGCAGGTTTTTGAACAGCCCCTTTAAGTCAAGATGTAAATTTTCAAATAAGACATTAAATATAATTTTTTGTGAAAAATGGAACGCCTTTTAACTCCGCTGGGATACGACTCACATCCCCTCATCCCATTTAAAAATGGTACATATCAAACCAGCAGAGTTGAAAGGCGTTCCTTTTTTCACATAAAATTGTATTTCAAATTTAAAGAGTTATTTTGAAGATAGAAATTATTGAAGATGTAAATAAGGTCATTATATTCATAAGAAAGTTTTCTATTTAGGTATCTGTAAGCTATACGATTCACGACAATCTATAATGGAGTTTGTCCCTTGGCGAGAAAATAACAAGAAAGTCTAACAAAGGCGAAGCCAATATTTATGTTAAAAAATGATTTCTCCTTACCCGTTAGAATTCTATCTCCTCTTAAAAGATAAACAAGAGGAAAAAATCGCTCTAGGAAAGCGAGGCGTATTATAAAAACGACAAAGGGGGAGGGAGAGAGAGAGTGCCATTGAAACTAGTGCAGTTTTGTTCACAGGGGGTGGGCATCGAGAACGGAGGGTGCCATGCAATGATGGGTGGTGATGGTGGTTGTGATGGTTGGGGGACATCACAATACCGCGTTTAAATTAAATTTAAAGTGTCATCCCTCGGTGGAATATAGGTTGGCATTGTATATTCTCGAAGAACCAAGCACCTAACAGGACAATTTTTGAGGTTCTGCGATATTAGGGACCAAAGTGTAATAATAAAACCTAATAATAATAATAATACGAAAGGTGCTATAAGAAATTGGACAACTGAAATCAGAATTAAAAATATAATAAGTGTATATACTAATATATATATTAATGAATAATGAAAAATAAATAATAATGTAGAAGGTGCTATAAGAATTTTGACAACTGAAATCAGAATAAAAAATATAATAAGTGTTTACTAATGCATACATTAATGAATAATAAAAAATTAATAATAATGAAAAATAATGAATTTTCTAACAAAAGATATTAATTTGAACCAAGAAAGATGAGTTTTCTACCATAAGAGATGAATTTTCAATCCAAAAGGCTTGCGTCAGGAAATGTATGGATTTTAAGGAAGCTGCAGTAGTATTCCAGGACATTAAAGTGTGGCGAAAAATAGTTTATAAGAAATGTATGAAGAAGAATGTCAGTGGTAGAGGAGTCACGTTAGACGTTAAAAATGAAGAAGCTCAGAACCCGGCGGCTTTCCACCAATTTTAAAGAAACCTTTTGCATTGTGTTGCTAAAAATGCGTATAGTACAAAGTGAATAAACCCTGTTCGCTCTTTTGAAAATCCAATTTTTTCTCAAAAATTTCCAAAAATAGATTCAAAACTTGAATAACTGGAATAAATGAAGTCCTAGAGCAACAAAAACACAGTGTATATGTATATTGGGGTTGCTGATTATGAATTTAATGTAAAAAAAATTCAAAATGACGGAGCAAAAGTTTTTAACATTTATAAACAAAAAAAAAATTAATGATTAATATTTGGCATGCATATTCCTTGAGGCATAAGAAGTTATTAAAAAATAATATTGACTAGGGATGAAGAGTGAAAACGCCCTTAAATTGTGGATAACGCCCCCAAAAAATGGTTTTTGACGATTATTTTGGAAAGGGTGCATCGTTAAAAAATGAAGTTTCACAGGAAAATTGTACATAAAATATATATAAAAAATTATAATATTCACTTTTCCTTTGTCGGCCATATTTTTCGAGATATCCACCCTGGGAGTAGGGGATGAGTTGTACCGCACGGTCTCACCCTCCTGTCGTAGCTCATATCTCCAGATGAGATGGTTTTTCGATGAAAATTCGTAGAACTTAAGTTGTAGAACGGAAAATTCCATATAATTTCAGTTCTGCACACTTTCATCCAGAAACAACCCCATTCCGAGATATGAGCTACGAAAGAGCGTACGACCCGGGCGGTACAACTCACTTCCTATTCCCAGGGTAGATATCTCAGAAAATATGGCCGACAAAGGAAAAGTGAATACTTTTATTTTTTATGTATATTTTATGTACAAGTTGTCTGGAAAAATTAATTTCTTACCGATGCACCCTTTCCAAAATAATCGTTCCGGGTAAAAATTATTTTTTATTAACTTCTTTTGCCTCAAGGAATATGCATGCCAAATATAAATCATTTATTATTACTTGTTTTAAAGTTTATAAATGTAAAAAACTTTCGGTCCGAAATTTTGAATTTGTTAACTTTAAATTCACAATCAACAACCCCAATATACATATACTCTGTATTTTTGTTGCCTTAGGACTTAATTTATTCAAGTTATTCAAGTTTTTAATCGATTTTTGGAAATAAAAAGAATTGGATTTTCAAATTACCGAACAGGTTTTTTTTTTACTTTTTGCTATACATATTTAGTAACACAATGCAAAAGGTTTCATTAAAATCGGTGGAAAGTCGCCGGGTTCTGAGGTATAAACCTTACTTGACTCCTCTATGGATTGAGAGATGCATGAAACGAAAGACCTTGGATACTAATAGGCCCGCGAGAGCTTTACATGATGACTTTGTGAAGCTCTTCGCGTGGGGTGCTGGCTAGAGGGATTGATCAGCGACCTGAGTCGAAAGTAATTTGGCTCAATGGTATAATAGTAATAAAAGTATGGTCTCTAGTCGTTGGCACCCCAGTGCTAATGACCAGACCATGCGATTCTGGAAGGGTTTTATTCATTGGCACCCCCCAGCTAACACAGTTACTAGTCCGAATAGTCACATAATTGTAACAAGATTAAAAAAACCAGTCACTGGTGACTTCCATGCTGGTCACCCAGTGACAATATATTTCCCACTCAAAGTAGTAACAAATTACAAGCGAAGCAGGTAACATTATCCCGCCATTGTAATCACATGCTTGTAGCAAAGTGATGTTTGGAAACGCAACGTGCAATGACAGCTTAACCTCAAAATATACATCGTTTCGGAATTATAATTATGAATATTTTTGCAAAAATGTTGGAAAGGAACATAATTAAACGATAAATAAGTTCCAGAAAAGGGAGATAATATGTGAACAAAGCTTTTATAAAAAAACAGATATTTATCAGCTGAACCCTTACGATAAAGAAATTACATTATAGAGGTTAGACCCAAAATGTATATGTATAAATCAGGGGGATGGCTCTCCTATAAAGGCCTGTAGAATAAATGTGTCATGAGATTTGAAGACGGCCGAGTGGCGGCGCTGGCTGTACTTTTAGGCCGATAATTATTCAAATGCATGGGGAAAATACAAAATTTAATATATTTTAATTGTTAAAATACGTTTTTTGCATATATTTATCTCGGAAAAATATTTTTTAGCATATTAAATATCCAATAAATTCATAAGTACTAATAAAAAGTGACAAAAACATTATTTTTATGATTAAATATGAATACACTTTTCACAGAGTACCAATAATAATTCTACAAAGTGAACATTAAATTTTTTGCATTGGCATATGTAAATATTGTAAACTGTGAAAATAGTAAATTTTAATTGAATTTTATTTTTATTGACATTTATAATGATTTTTGAACATTGAAATTAACGCTTAATTGAACTAAATTATAAAAATGTATATATATTTTTTAAATAAGCTAGAAAATAATTTATTTTGTTTCGTTATAAGACCGAAAAAAAAGTTGTTTGCGCGAAGTTCTAATAGCAATGAAAACTTTGTTTTGGGAGTCAAAAACACTCCCCTACAGTTTCATAAAAATGAAATTCCTATAGATATAACTAAAAGTCACAAAAAACGAAGCACTTTTTCAAATTTGAACAGCAAACAATTTTTTTGAGATTTAAATTATGAATAAAAATAGTTCAAAGCAAGTCATTTTATACCTGTATAGCGATTTTTTCATAAAAATATTTTTTACCCTCCCTAATTGACTTTGAAGTTTCAAAAAAGTGAAGAAAGTCGACTTTCTCGCTATTTTCTTAGATTCATGGTAAATTTCTCGACTATTTGATCATATAATGTGTGATATACTACAATCAGAATGTATTTGCAATAAGTTGCAACAATAATATATACACTCGAAAACATTTTTACCGTATTTAGACACCGACAATTAATTTTGTTGTGAAATAAAGAGCAATATATAACTTTTAGATATTTTCTTGTAATCCAAAATCAATAAAAATGATTTTAATATCGACATTCTGCATATATTATTGGTGTAACATATTAAAAATACATTCTTCTTAACATATATCAGACATTTCATGGTCAAATAGTCGAAAAAATTGCCGTAACTCTAAGAAAATAGCGAAAAAGTCGATTTTTTCGATATTTTGAAATTTCAAGGTCACTTAGGTAGGGTAAAAAATATTTGAATCATTTTTTGCTATGTAGGTACAAATTCTCTTGCTTCGAACTATTTTTTCTGGTAATTTATATACCGAAAATTAATTGTATTGTCAAATAAAGAGCAATATATCACTTTTAAATATTTTTTGTAACTCAAAGTCAATAAAAATTATTTTAATGTCAACATTTCTTATATATTATTGTTAGACCATATTGAAAATACATTCTCATTAACGTATATCACACATTATATGGTCGAGAAATTTACCATGAATCTAAGAAAATAGCGAAAAAGTCTAGTTTTTTCGATTTTTTTAATTTTCAAAGTCAATTAGGGAAGATAAAAAATATTTTAATGGAATTATCGCTATACAGGTATAAATCGACTTGCTTTGAACTATTTTTACTGATAATTTAAATCTAAAAAAAAAAATGTTTGCTGTTCAAATTTGAAGAAATGCTTCGTTTTTTGTGATTTTTAGCTATATATCTACGATGCGGAAACAGAAGGATTTTTTTTTTGTTATGAAACTTTAGGGAATTGTTTTTGACTCCCAAAAGAAAGTTTTCATTGCTATTAGAACTTCGCGCGAACAACTTTTTTTTTCGATACGCCCTAGTGAACAATATTTAATTAGGAATTGGCAGAGAATAAATAAAAATACATAATTATAAACGAATAAATACTACCATTTGGAACACGGTATGTACATAAAATTTAAAAACATTTATTTACATTTGTGATCGCCCGACAGTAGAATTCTTAACGCATTTTGATGTTTTTTTTTTATAATGACCTTACGTCTTCCAAGTAAAATTAGTGACTTTGAATATTTCACTCAAACTAAATAAAATTTTTTCATTCAACAACAAATTTTAATTTTTTGTCTAACATTTCAGTGATATAATTTATTTTAAGACTTTCAAATTCATTACAAAAACAGTTCATGAATCAATGTAACTAAAAATAATTTCCAGTTGGTTATAGCAAGACAAATTTTTTTACAATGTTATAAAGAAGCTAATGAATAAGAGTAATTTTTTCGTGATTCGCAACGATTGGGTATTTAAAATCAATAGCCTTTGTGTGAAATATGACACATATTAATGTTCGCTTACAATAAATTAAGAATAGTTGCTGTTTGCAAACAGCCAAATAATTATTGTCCGATCGTTTTACACATATTGCAAATTTTAAAAGTCGCAAAAATAATTTTTTTTAAATGTGAGAAAACGGAACATTTTTCCGCATAGTTTTATAGTTTTATAAATCAATATTGATAAAGTTGGAGAATAAAAAAGTGCATTTGTGAACAATATTCAATTTGGAATAAATAAAGAATAAATATACATAATATTAAACGAATAAATACTACCATTTGGAAAATTGTATTTACATAAAATTTAAAAATATTTAAACAAATTTATTTACATTTGCGAATTTAAGCAATTCAAGTTGTAGCAATCTTTACCCGCTTTTTTTGCTACAAGTTAGTCTTCTTTAGATCAGCAATTTTCACTTTAGCAAATTTCCGCATTCGGTTTTCCAAGTAATATTGGATCAAATAAGCTAACATGTCTTTAGCAATCTTTAGCAATTCGCGTAACCATAATTGCATCCAAGAACAACGCACTGATACCCCATTATTCTCGTTCACCACAAAAAAAACTTGATAAAATTTCGGTCTAAAAGCCTTAAAACTTAAATTCTGAAGCAAACAAATTTAAAAAGTCTGTTTTTATAATATAAAAAGCACAAAATTTCACATTTTTTACACTTTCCCCATGCATTTGAATAATTTTCGGCCTAAAAGTACAGCCAGCGCCACCCTCGGCCGTACTCAACATTTCCGTCACTTTCATTTTAGAGTGTCACGGGGCTGGTATAAATAAAGATCGCTGCCGGCTGTTACCGCCATGTTACTAGTCTGACAGGGAACGGTTGCAAACAAGCCTCCCTAGTAAACTACGGCGATTATGCCGTTACCTGCTAGGAGACTGAGATACAAGTAACAATTCCTCTGATAACATGTGATCATTCAGGAACCTTTCAGGATGGTAACAGGTTAGCTGGGCCCTACATCGTCAGAAAAAAGAAAGGTTATGTAATCCCAAGATCTTGTGTTGACATGGAGCGTTTCACGTATTTTTCATGAAATGAAGTGTTAAAAGTGTTGGGACGACAAAAGTCGTTATTAGGTAGATGTAAAAGTAGCTAAACGTTTAAATTTAAATTATAACTAGAATTTTATTATTTCTATACATATTATGTTTGATAATATTGTTGTACAATGTTTTAAATGTAAATTTTTAAGCGTATAACGAAGAACAAATATGTGACATAGCTAAGCTTTAAAGCTACTTTTAAATATATTGGCTTGTCAAAAAAAAAAAACAATGATAAAATACTAAATTTATAATTACTAATGGAAAAATTATTTAATATTTTCAGATGCACAATTCGTTTTTAATCAATGTTTTATCCCAAGTCTCAAGTTTCAAGTTTTTGTCAACTTTGAATAATAATTCAACATTCCAGTGTATTCTGCGTAAAATTTGAAGTGTAGGTATAATTCTCACTATTTCAGAATTCAATATTTTATGTGTTTATTTATTTCCTAAAGTCAAAATTTCCTCTCAAGGTGCCAATAACTGGTGCTCTTACCCTAGCTGATTTTTCGGCAAAAAATATGAATGCTCAATGAAACATGTAATAGTCAAAATTTAAACCATAAAGGATTTTCATTTGAAATCAAAAACAGTTGAATTCAATAAATAAAGATGAATTTTCAACAAAATAGTTGAATCCTCAATCAAAACAGAATAATTTTCAACCAAACGGTTGAAACTTTTCTTATGGGAAGCTTTTCGAAAACAGGGGAAAAAAAGAAGAATTCCTAAAAAGAAGAAAATAAAAAGAGGGAAGTAGGGGAAAGAATGTGAAGTCTGAAATATGAAATTGAATTTCAAAGTTATTAGGTTATTATTGAAATGCACCGTTGTAGGGCCATTTTTCGCAAAATTCGAAAACTTTTTTAAAATTTCTCATCAGGAAACATTTTAAACGTTATCTAAGTTCTTAACGTTATCTTCACAGGCGGGGGCGCCCCCCCCTACATTCTGTTACCAAGCGTAGTTTTTGGCGCGATCCCTTCCCCGCCTCAAATTTGTAACGTAGTTGATGGACGGCACCATATAAAATTAGAATACACTTTACTGTGATAAAATTCTTTTACTTTGCACGAAATATTTTTTCACAGTAATAATACGCTAATAATAATAATAATAATAATACCTCGCTAGAAACACCAGTTCTCGTAAGATCACTGAAGTTAAGCATTGTTGGGCGCGGTTAGTACTTGGATGGGTAACCGTTCAGGAATACCTGCGTGCTGTTGGCCCGTCGTGGGTGTGGTGGGCCCACATTGGTAGTAAATATCCACCTAGAAACACTACCCGAATCGGGTAGTGAGGCAATGAACTTTCGAGTTCGAACTGCTAATCTATTAACAAAAAAATTAATTTTGCGTAAGTGATCAGACTATACATTGTGGTGAATTGTTTAAAAATTAGTATTGTGATTGGAATTACAAACAGATACTATTAAGTTTTTTAACGTTATACATTCCATTAACTTTAGATTCAATTAAAATTTAAGAAAATTATCTCAATTTTTTCCATGTACAATACATGAGAAAATTTAAGGGGTCTGTGTCTGTGAGTTTCCTTAATACTTTCCGATTGGACTAAAAATTGCAGGGCATCTTCATCTCATTCAACTTCACGGAAATTAGGGGTTGGGAGCCCAATGTTAGACTGTATGTTCGAGTAAATCTTGAATATATTACCTTTTTCTAAAAGTCAATATTGTGCATGCAATAGTAGATTTTATATAAGGGAGGAAGAATTCATTGAAAATATTCAAGAATAGTATTAATAACGGCAGATATTATTGGACCTATCACGAAATAAGACAACAATAAGCTTTCCGGACATCAATGACGCCAGAGAAGTTTATATCTATGTATACAGATATAGATGATGCAACACAAGAGCACACCGTTCAGTATCTTATAACTGGCAGTTTCACCCTAAAATTTGTGGTGAAGCTTTAGGGGTGACTGATTGGATTTATTATCAGATGCCGAAAAGTTAACGCTATAGATAGGTGTTACTTCAATTTATCGAAATAGTGTTTATATAATATTAATTGAAGCAGATCATTATTATTGAAACTAAAATTTGAATACATTTTATTTCTAATGTATTTATAATGAATGAAAATTCAAATAGATAAATATTAAGTGTTTAATATATTTCTTTAATCCCTTAAAGATATTTAATTGTAACCATATAAGATGTAAGTTCCTATAAAATGTATTCAAATTTTAATAAATTAAAATTTGAATGATATTCGATCTCAATTAAGTTATTCCTTGGTGTAATTTATTCATAGTTATTAAATATGAATCTGTCTTCTAAATTCGTATGAATAAGTAATTTAAAAATTCTTTCACACGCCGAAGCCTTATAGAAAATATACAAAGAGATGAATATGTAATTTTAATACATTTTTAATGGGCTTCATTTTAAGTAATTTCGGAAATTAAAATAAATCTGAGTGATATTTATAGTAAGAAATTTGTGTCAGTCGCACAGTGGTTCAGGAATGGATTATCGCGGAAGGATTAAGCTGCAGGTTCTCGATCGATCAACTTTTTTTCTAATTACTGAGTACAAAATTCCTAACAAATGTAAGGTTGCCGATTTTTATTTCTTTCACTTAAAAAAGATTATATTAAGAAAGATATCGGAAAAATAGCAAAATCGAAGTATTATATTTGTAATGAATTGAAAACAATGGAAATGGACGTAACATTGTAAAAAATTCTTTCAAAACTACTGATTGAATGTGAATAATTGGTTTTAAAATTAAAATGATTAATAATAAAGATATGCATAAACAAATGCGCATGTTTAATTCTTTTTTAAAGTTCATTATTTTTTAAGACCATCAAGACCTCAAGACCATCATTTTCGCTTAGAAAAACTTCATTTTTAATAATAATATAACTAAATAAATATTAATTTGTGCATTTAGTTATTAATTGTGATTGTTAGTAACAAAAGACGTTGGTAATAACCATTCCAGGCTTGTGAGCAAAAATGAGAACAGGCTTGTAAGCAAAAATAATTTTTTCTCAATCACTTACCGACGTATATTTTTTGCCCCACTGTGCGCCATGTTGAATTTTATCATCGTATTTTTTGAGATTATCGATATTTCTAAAGCATTAAACGAATTTTAATAAAACTTAAAAGTGTCCGTGTTTTTCCAAAACTTTGACCAGATAAAAGTGAAAGAAAAAAATTTAATTTAATTTTTCGTCAATATGAAACCTTTTTATTTTTTGTGGTCAGAATATATAAATTTCTTATAATTTTACTATTCATTAAAAAAAAAAATGGATTGTAACTCTTCTGGATCACGAGATATCGTCATTTTATAGTGGGATCGTGCAGCGCCACCGCATCGCACTGCTGCCCCAGTATCACAAAGTGGGGAAAAAGCACCTTTAATTGGAGAAAAATCACAGGACAATTCCTCAGGGATTTTAATGTTTTTTTTAATGGCCATAAGTCTTCTAGGTATAACGAATAAATGCGGATATTTCACTCCAACTAAAGCATAATTTGCTATTCAATAACAAACTTTAAACTTTGTTTTGCCTAACTTTCCAGTGATATCATTTCTTTCAAGACTTTCAAATTAATTAAAATCGCTCATAATTTCGATAAACAAATGCGCACTTTAACTATTTTCTCATGAATGGGTTTAATTTTTTGCGGAATCAATTAGAAATCATTTTTCTGAAAAATGTCAAAATGTGTATTTGTCTATAAACATTGTTTATATAATTAACTATCCTTTTTAATTAAAAAAGTATGATAGCAAAGATTTCCTTTCAAGGCATTTCCATTTGATTCCACAAAAAAGTAATCCCATTCATAGAAAATTTCCTACTCTAATCTATTAAAAATCGACCTTTCGGGTGATTTTTGTCCAAAAAAGGTGCCTTTTTCCTACGGTGTGCCACTGGGAGAGCAGCGCGGTGAGCAGCGCAGAGTACTACTAAAATGACGATATCTCGTGATCCAGAAGAGTCACGATCAATTTTTTTCAAATGCAAGGTGAAATTACAAGGAATTTGTATAATTTAACTAGAAACAAATAAAAAGGGACCATATTGACAAAAAATTGGATTAAAAAAGGGTTTGGACTTTTTTTGTCAGCATATCTATTGCAATACCCATGCAGAAATTTTGCCGTGGCCCCGATCAGGTTCGGATCTGGCCAAATCCGGCGCGGATCCGGAAACCGACCTGGGCCTGACCCGTGATGAAACACACGGCCCGATCGGTGCCGAATGTGGCAGCCCGATCTGGCTGCCAGGTCGGTCCCGGACCGGATCCCGATTAATTTCCTGTTGATAATATTTATAAAATTTGGGTATTTTTTCTAAAATAATTAATAAAAAACAAAGTTAGTCACGATCGATTTCATTTCCCACAGCTTCCGGTTCATCGAAATTAATATTTTCTTCATCTTCATCAGCTTCAGAACCTAAATTATAATTAAATACACGTTTGTCAGTCTTCTTATAGAATATAACCTCATATTTACAAATTGAGACCGTAATTATTGATAGGTATTAAATTATGAGCTGAATAATTTCCTATTAATTAAAAAAAACTAATAATGTCAATTGAGGATAGCCGTGGATATATAAATCTTGATAAACAAATTTAATATTAATTTTAATATTGAGGTTAGGTTTCACTGACTTACTTACTTGCATTTCCGTCTCGTAAATATGGTATCCTGGTTATCACACGGTGTTTCTGAACCCGCGGAGTGCTTTTACGCTTTGGCATTGTTTATTGAATCCTTTTTCACGTATCACACTGGAAATTTATTTCAAAATTGAATAGCCGTCAAAACTGCACACACGTCATTCGCTACTTCACAGAAGACATACTAGGTGTCGTTGTAGGCGGTAACCCGGCCACCGGGTCTGACACGACGCTGAAGCCACGAAAAATACCCTATCCGGGACAGACCGGGCCAACCCGATCAGGGCCTGATCGGTAAAATGGATCCAGTATGGCGATTTCTGCATGGGGCCCATGCAGAAATTTTGCCGTGGCCCCGATCGGGTTCGGATCTGGCCAAATCCGGCGCGGATCCGGAAACCGACCTGGGCCTGACCCGTGATGAAACACACGGCCTGATCGGTGCCGAACGTGGCAGCCCGATCTGGCTGCCAGGTCGGTCCCGGACCGGATCCCGATTAATTTCCTGTTGATAATATTTATAAAATTTGGCTATTTTTTCTAAAATAATTAATAAAAAACAAAGTTAGTCACGATCGATTTCATTTCCCACAGCTTCCGGTTTATCGAAATTAATATTTTCTTCCTCTTCATCTTCATCATCAGCTTCAGAACCTAAAATATAATTAAATACACGTTTGTCAGTCTTCTTAGAATATAACCTTATATTTACAAATTGAGACCGTAATTATTTATAGGTATTAAATTATGAGCTGAATAATTTCCTATTAATTAAAAAAAACTAATAATGTCAATTGAGGATAGCCGTGAATATATAAATCTTGATAAATAAATGTAATATTAATTTTAATATTGAGGTTAGGTTTCACTGATTTACTTACTTGCATTTCCGTCTCGTAAATATGGTATCCTGGTTATCGCACGGTGTTTCTGAACCCGCGGAGTGCTTTTGCGCTTTGGCATTGTTTATTGAATCCTTTTTCACGTATCGCACTTGAAATTTATTTCAAAATTGAATAGCTGTCAAAACTGCACACACGTAATTCGCTACTTCACAGAACACATACTAGGTGTCGTTGCAGGCGGTAACCCGGCCACCGGGTCTGACACGATGCTGAAACCACGAAATATACCCTATCCGGGACAGACCGGGCCAACCCGATCAGGGCCTGATCGGTAAAATTGATCCAGTATGGCGATTTCTGCATACATGGACCAATTGATTTTCTGAAGACAATTCTTATTTTTCATTTAATAAAAAAATGACTTTCGAAATGTACCCTTTTTCAACAAATACACCAGAGACTCGCTATTTGAACGCGCGATCGAACGCGTTATATGAATTCCTAGAATTGCTGGTCCCCACAGTTTCTCAGGGGGCAGGGCGAGAGACGGTTGCGACTCCACCTCTGAAGGGACGCATGCACTATACTACTCAGTCAAGTAGATTGCGCAATATTATGGAAACGGTTCAGGCGGCCCTGTCTGTTTACGTTTCGCTGTATGCGTTATATGAACAAGGCCATTTTCAGGCAACCCCCGAGATTGTTCATCTATCGAGTCTCTGGTGTACGTCGATTCATTCAAAAATATCTGAAAAAAAAACATAAAGCAACTATGAAAAAAAAGATTTCAAATAGGGACACGATGATTAAACAATTTATCGAACTTTTTATAAACAAAGAAGTAAATAAAAAGGGTTCCGTGTTGATGAGCAGGGAGTCGTCACTTAATTCGCACTTAATTTGAACAATTTATGGAACAAACGAGTTTTTTAGTTGAGTTAATGAAATTTAATAGATTTTTTGTTATTTTATAAACAATTATCCATATCAGGTATTTATGACGGAATAAATAAGTTTTTTCACGGAATCGATTATATATTTCTTGACAATAAAACCTAAGTATAATATTCTGTTATCCAATAAAAATTGATAATTTTGTAACCAAACTTAATTAAGAAATGCACTATTGGGCTATTCTTTGACTTATAAACTTGGTTCTTTAGACGCAATCTACTTTAAATAACTAAGTTATACAGTTTTTAGGACATTCAGATTTCAGATGAAAATAAACCATTTTTCTGAATAACAACAGTTTTTTAAAACAATTATCATCACGTTGTGTACTTATAAATAAAATTCTGCTTTTTACGTGGAAGAAACAGCCAATTGTTCAGCAACGACTTTTTGCCATTAATCGATAACATTTAATAATTGTTTTCAAAAAATTAAGTAACAAATTAATTATTTGTCTATGTTTCAGCATTTAAACTTTGCTCTTTCAACTTAATCAAGTGTTAATAACAAATTTCTAAACTTTTTAGACACTTCGATAACGATCCACTATTGTTATTGTTATTAAAAATTTTATAAACCAATTTTCCTCGCCTAATGTATTCTCAAACTTAAAGTTTCATTTTTATCATGGAATATACTGAAGATTACTTAGCAATAATTCTTTGCTATCAGTTTATAACAATTAATAATTTGTTAGAAAAACCTTTTTATTTGTTAAAATCCTATATTATATACTATGTATGCCTGCGTTTGTTAATTTATTAATTACAAGAAAAATAGTGGCTATTTTTGAAGTCCATATAAAAGTTTGAAAATTTGTTATTAACAGTTGATTATGTCAAAAGAAAAAAGTTTAAATGCTATTGTTAATTTCTTTGGTTAAACAATTATATAACTGTATTATATTGGTATTATATTTATTATATTATATTTTTATATATATATTTATATTATATTATATTATATATATATATTTATATATATATATTATATTTATTATATTTCCCTGAAAGGGAAATGGCTTAATGGTATGTATGATCGATAACGTAGAAAAAAACTTGATTTATTCCATCATAAATACCTGATATAGATAATTGTTTATAAAATTTATTTATAAAATGACGATTTGTTCATCAACCTTTTTTTAATTTAACTAAAAAACTCATTATGTCCATAAATTATTCAAATTTGTAATTTAATACGAATCAAGTAGAAAATCGCTGCCAATCCCCACGAAACCATTTTCATTTACTTATTTGTTTATAAAAAATTCAATAAATTTTTTAACATCGGCGTTGCTATTAAAAATATTTTGTTGATAGTTGTGTCATTTTTTCTAGGCGTTCGTGAATGAATCCAAGTTTTTTCTTAATTGGTACACTTCAAAATTGAAAAAAAATTTCGTTTTTGTTATTGAATAAAAAAAAAATTAAAAATTAATTTAACCGGTACTAATCGTCTATTATATAAGGATATAATTTTACAAAGTTTCATTAAAATTGAACGACCACTTGCAGTTCCTAATATTTCTGACGTATAGTGTCCCAGTATTTTTCAATCACCCTAAACATATGCAATTATACAATGATTACATAAGAATGAAATTCCTTTTCTTTCATTATATAATAATCTATAGACATCTCATAACTTCTCGAAAAATCACCAACCGTATCTAAAAGCTCCGAAAGGAGACATATAGTGGCACGAGTCAAAATCCCGAGTACGTGCAGACGTCCCAAGTCAAGTTTCCACCCCCGCCTTTGCGTAATGTGTATATTATGTTAACAAATAAGTGGTCTCGGTAATAAAAGCAAGCCATAATGTATGCGCGATGTCTTGAACAATATTCCACTGGCTTGGTGATATAATGGTGCATATAAATAATACTCCCCTTAAGTCGACTGCTACCGCCGCAGACGTCGCCTCTTCAAAGAAGGGGTGGCTGCCAGTGAGGGGTGCGTGGATCAGAATCGGGGGTGGGTCGACTCCGCGAACAGAAAAGCGGGAGGGGGTTGAAATATGTACAAACTTGCGGCTCCTTGTTATGAGCGGTGATAAATTACAGCTAGAGATCCATTATAAGTAGCGCATGCCACTGAATACTTGTATAGCGTTTATTCCCGCGCTAGGAAACCACCGGAAGAGTCACTGTCCGACAGAATTCTTCCTCCTTCGACGATTTTTCATCATGAACGGATAGTCCTTTATATTTATTTACATCTATCATACAGAAAATCAGATGGAAAAACATTTTAATAAACAAATAAATTGCAGGCAGCGAGAATCGAACACGCAACCTCCCGGCTATGAAGTCGGAGCGCTACTGCCTGAGCTAGCGGCCGTTCGGAAGTGTTTTTCGCTAAACTCTATATGGTCTGTGGCGAATGTTTTAAAATCGGTTTTATTGAAAACTGCAAAACAGTGCATATTACTACTTTAACAAATTGATACTTAGGCTTTCATTTAAAACATGATGAACCGAAACTGAAATTCATAATTGGCAGTCTCCCCTTGTTAATGTAATAAACAGTGACTGACACCAAAAGGACTGATTCGCTTAAAAAGGCACTACCTTTATGAAAACAATTAAATAATAGAAAATCAATTTCGATTGAAATTTCTTTATTTATCTAAAAAGCGATGACCGCCTCCCATTAATTAATCATCCTTGCTATATCCATATAAAAAACTCTCGAATGGAATTCCTCAATCGAAAGAGCAACACTACCATTCGTGTATGAACCGTTAATGAAAACAGCTGCTTGGTAATAGTCGAGCAGTCTGTCAACACTGGTTGGTCCTACAATGAAAAACACGTGGGTTCGGCCACGAAAACGTGTGGAGTCACGTTGTTATATTGGAAGTCACTAAAGCTTGCTCCTTTCTGACCAGCCGCCTTCAATTCCAGCTAAGCAGGCTCTAACCCTGTTAGAGTCTTTACTGATAGAGCTTCTATGGTAGCGTGATTAATTCTATTTACCTGTGGCTGGTGCATATAGCATAATTTATTATTTTTCTCCAGCTTGCTCATTGTCGTTCGCACAGGCTACGTTGGCTAATAGTAGCTATTCATGCGATTCCACCTATTCTTACTATCCTCGTTGTCAGAGACGGAAACCGAGAGTTTCAACTCTACCCGGACTTCAAGCTCGATCGACGAACTTACATTTTAAATAATGCGATTTAGTGACGATGCAGTTGCCAGTTGAACGTATTACAGGTGCGAGATAGGAAATTGTAGATTGATAATCAACTTTACGTTTCAATACTGTGAATGCACCTTTTCTGTGTCAAAAGGCCAACATCTTGAGAAATCTCATTGTTAGTTATCTATTCTGTTAATATTGTCAGACTTGATCAATGATCAATGATGTTTAGAATTACATTCAATTTTTATCCTCACGCAATATATGTACAGGACATGATGTAGGGGACAGTGGCCATCACTGGGTCGCTGTAGATAGTGGATCTTTTCAATTATATTTGAATGGCCAGTGGAACAATTTGTTTTAAACTTTAGGAACGTATAAAATGTATGCGAACACACTACGTCCAAAAAGCTTGAGCTATCTAGATCCATTAGGAAATGAGAAAAATGGAAAAGACTGTTTCTGAGATTATGCTGAAAAAATATACCTTGACTTAACTCAGTAAATTTTACAGTTGCAAAATAAAACTAAGTTTAGAATTGAATAAATAAATAAATATCAATAATTTGATCATAAGCGGCATTTGGTCAATACTGTATAGGAAACACTGGGTAGAGCGATTTCCGCGCAACGAGTATTCAGTAATAATGATAACAGTTAGAAGATTGTAATTGCTAAGTTAAATTAAGATCCACTTTTGAAATCGCGTACTATGTCCTGTAGGTTAAACACTTGAAAAGCATAGTAGCATCACATTCTAGTTTTTCATCGCTTACTCTCTTAATTTATGTAAACCAGTGAAAATTTGTACTGATTTCCATCAGTGACTGAATTCCAGCTATTAATCAGTTATTTTTACCGATGAATCAGTCAAGCTTTAATTAATAAGTAACAGTAACTGATCCATGGCTAGAATTCAGTCACTGAGTGAAATTAGTAAAAATTTTAACTGATGCAAATTTACAGAGAAGGAAATGCAAACTGAGTACTAAATTAGTTATTTTAGAACATTTTTACATAAATATACCATTCTGATTACTTTTTCTTATAATTCCACGAAATTTTTTTTTTATACGGTGCAAAATGAAATATATGGTGATCAGCCAACCTGTGGCCAACGTTAAATCTTTATCATCAACTGTGCAAAATCCTTTGCATCGCACTTGTATCACGTAGTTAAATGTATAACCCTTCTGATTTATGTTATTTAATGTTATGTATTACGTACAACTCAGGCATAATTATGAATTGGAAAATTACCCGACCTATTAATAGCCGCTGTCCCCTATGTTTAAAATTAAGTAGACAAAGTTTCTGAAATTTCAGTAATGTTTACTAAAATTTCACAACATTTGTTTACTGTAAAACCAGTGAAACGTGTCCGAAATTTTAGTGAATAATCACTGACTTTACTTTATATTTTTGATTATAAAGTGTCAATTCGCACTATAACTTTCATAATTACAAAGAAATTTTTTAAGGTTGGGTTTACTTGATTTATAATAAGAAAGTATTTTGTTTTCATGCTAAAAAGCAGATTTCTGAAGAAAACAAAAACAGTTTTCCGAAATTGTAAATCTTCTGTGAAATTTAATGTATCTTGTTTAAAATAACCGAATTTCTATCAAAAAAAGTTAACATAACCGTAAATTGTTTCAAAATTGAAAATCTTCTTTGAAAACTTGTGAATCATTCTTTGAATTCTAATGATTTTTAATACAAATTTCAAATTTTGACAAAAAACACTAAAAAATTCAAAATTGTTCAAGCTTGTTGTAAATTTTATTATTTCAAACAAAAATCGTTGGCTTTAAATCTAATAATTTTTTTAAATGAAAATTTCCGACGTAAATCGCCTACACAACCTACAATTGTTGAAAGTTGCGAATATTCTTTGAAATATAATGTTTTTATTAAAAATACCAAACTCCAACGAAAAACACCAACATAATCCAAAATTGTCAGAAGAGTTTAAATCTTGTTTAAATTGTAATAATTTTTATTGAAAATACCCATTTTTGGTATAAAACGCTATCATAAAGTTTTAATAAATATGTGAATATTCTTGAAAAACTAATTTTTGTAAATTAAAAATACCAATTTCTAATGAAAAACACTAACATAATCCAAAATTGTTAAAAGATTCTAAATCTTGTTCAAATTATAATAATTTTTGTTTTAAAATGTCAATTATTGATGTACAACGCAAACTCAACCTAAAATTGTTCAACAATTATGGGCCTTAAAAATCTAATGATTTTTGTTCAAAAAACGTTAAAAAATTTGTTAACAAAATTTTAATCTTCGAAATCTAATAATTTCTGATTAACAATATCCATTTCCGATGTTAAACGCTAACATAACCGAAAATAGTTGAAAATGGCAAATTTTAATGATCATATTTGTTTAAAAATATTAATTTCTAATGAAAAAGACTAACACAACCTAAAATTTTCAGAAACTTTATTTTAAACTTTATGATTTTATATTAAAATTCTCCTTAAAAAATACTAATTTCCAGCGAAGAACACTAATATAAAACATGGATATTATTTACAATAGTTTATTACATAAATTAACAGTTTTAATTTAGCAGCCCAAGATTATCAAAAAAGCACCAATGTTTCTCAATTCTCATAAGGTTTTCTATTATTTTCATTATTAAAAAAGATTATTTGTAAATTAAATTTTCAAAATTTAAAAATTAAAATATAAAAGATTTTCGGGACATATAGTTAAACCACTTGTTTCAGATAGGATTAATTATTAGTCAAATATGAACGATTCAGATTTAGAGCGAAATAAAACGTTGCATTTGAATTCAGTTTCAACATAAAAGTATATTTATTGCGTATATCAAAATTCGTACAGGACAAATATTTAATCCGGACCTAAATTATAGGAATCGAATGGGAATCGTGAAATCGACCTTCCACTTTTCCATTCAAAAAATAAATAGTAAGTAGAAGAGTGTGCTTCCCTCGATTGTGAATTCTGAAAGCTTTCCGAACTCCTGGATGTCTCGAACGTTTCAAATATTTGACACTTTCTGGCTGCAGGTTCGCCTTTCAAATTGAGAGTACAAACACATGCACCATATAGGATATATGCGTATATATAAAATTGTAAACATGTTATATGTTGTATCGAAAGGCGTTCACCGCACTTCCATTTGTGCCCCGTTATTCCCAGCATCCAACATTTCTGACTTCTCTTCCGCCTTGTCTGCTTCTGCGTGTGTCCGTACCAAATATTTGGGGCTCACCTGCAAAATAAAATTATTATGAACTAATATATTATTTGAATTATTTTGATCAAAGAAGATAAAGTTTTGAATATAGTCAGTATTAGACTATTAGGGGCCATTGCCAAAAAGTTGTCAAATTTGGACTATCATTTTTTATCAAAAAGGAAGTTTAGGAAACCGGACGAATTTTTTTCTCCATTATTGCACGACCAAAATAGAACGAAAATACTAATTTCAGAAATCAAGAATCACACTTTTAGTGTAGATCAATTTTAGAACGAAAATGATGTATGTTTACGTTTTCTGTTGATACAGGCGGATTCGAAATAAAATTTTATGAGAAATTAATTGAACTCATTTTAAAATAAGGTTTTTAAATTCAAATTAACATCACCAACGTATTTTTAGGCAAACTATTACCGATGACTTTTAGCGGCTCTTTTCAATTTGTTTATCTATCAATAAGGATTAGGAATTTTCTGCACCATAAATTTTGTAAATTAAAATTTCCAAATAAGTAGGGGAAACGTTCCTGCAGTGGATAATGCATCTTACAGTGGACAATTACCTACATTCAAAGCGTTTAGGTCAAACATTGGAAACTCGAAATTTCGTCGTTTTTTATTTAAAGCTGAGCACATTGCTTTTACATAAATGAAAAGCACATTTTGAGAAGCGATTTATTGATAATTTTCAAGAAATAGTTCTTTCACTGATCAATTTTGTGTTAAACTTCGACTATCTTTGTCAGTTTGAAGGAAACTAACACATAACATATAACAAAAGTAACCGCAGAGATATCAAGTGTAACCAAATGGAACATCAAACTCCGAAATGATTCGAAAAGTATTTAAAGTGGACTTGAAAATCTTAAAACGCAGTTAATTTATTTTTCTTGCTTTATTTGGTTGGATATTCACATTTTTAATTTTCGTCTTATTTCATTAAGAATGATTTTAAATGTGTTACCAACTTCGGTAACACGAAAATCATACGATGCACATTTCGCGAAATTTTGTTAATCGTACGAATAATAATTATTCTTATGTTTATGTGAACATGTACACAAGAATAAAATGAATTATTTCCTATTTCTTTTATATTCTTTAAAGTCATTATTTTCGAGTTCTATCCTAAAAAATCCTATGGGAATAATTAACCTTAAAAGTTCTATTTTTATAAATTGCTAAATTTTGTATGCGAATTCGAGTGGAAATTTCACAAGTTTTTGGCAGTGACCCATAAGTGGAAATTTCTGAAAATTATAATACAATGATGAAACCAAAAATTATCACTATAGAGTCTAAGAATGTAGAATGGGGGGGGGGCATTTTAAGTAATTTATCATAATTTTCCTAAGTGGCTTTACATCTTTTGATAATTTTACTAACGTATAATACCGTAAAAAGGTACTAAGCTACTAAGTAATCAATTATCAGGTTTCTAATAATTTTAAAACGAATACATTCTAAATTTAAATAGGAGAAAATTTGACTGATTGACTTGAACAAGCATGCTTTAACTGAAAAATCTATCATTTCTACATAAAAAATAGTCATTTTAACAAATGAATTAGTCAATATTGTTAACTGAATGAATCAGTCACACGAAATGACTAATTTTAAGTAAAAAAAGTGACTGATTTCAACTCAATAAAAGTGACTGATTTGTCTGCTCTAATCTCTAATAAAATAGTACAATTATTTCCAAATTAAAATTCTTCATTAAATTCCCTAATGATTAAAATTAACCATATTTAACTAGTTAAATCCTTTAAAGTTATGGATAAGATCAATTGAAATGACTGATTCAATTTGTGAAAGTACTAGTTATATCATTCAATATAACTGATTTAATCAATTACAGTTTCAGTTACAGTTTCGATCATTATGAATTACTGATTTGGCCAGTGGACGTTACTGATTAGATTAATTCGTCTTTATTGATAAAAGATAAATCTTTATGATTTAAATATTCATCTTTTTAGTTAAATTCAACTCCTTTTAATTTAACATTTTACATTGAGAATTTATCTTTTTTGGTTTAATATAATATGAACGAATTAGTTGAAAGTTAAAACTCATATCTCTGGTTGCAATTTCAAATATTTTGTTTAAAATTTTTCTTCATTGAAAATTAATGTTTTTATCTCAAAATGGAACTATTCCATTTTTTGTTGAAAATGGGACTTTTTTAGATGCAAATTCGACATATTGGATCATTTAAAATGACTGATTTCATCAGTAAGTCAAATTAACTGATTGGAAACGTCACTTTGGACTGATTTGTCAGTCGTCGAATATGCGCATTATTTAAATCAGTCAAAATTGACTTAAAATCAGCCACTTTTGATTGATTGAAGTTTAGACTTTTATAGAGTGTAAAGTTACTGAAACTGAAGGCAACGTTAAAAAATCTGTTTATTGTCACTTGTGACAAAACTACATGTATTCTTCTCCTTATGAATAAGTAAGACATAATACAATACATCTTATAATTTGATAGATTTTCTAATTTTTTTGAACGTCGTGAAAGGTATTTTTTATATCTTAAACGAAAGTGATTATCAAGGAAAACTAGATTTCCTCTGGCGTATAATAAAATAGTATGGACCGCTTTTCCCGACGAAAACACAAATTCTTACAAAAATAATTCTGCAGGACGAAAAATATATTGTATTCATGTGAGCATAAATCTCTTTTCAGGTACTATAAAATATGATACACTGCACAATTCTATACAAACTTCTGCAAGTAAATCTCACTATTTTTTTGTACACAACATTGAAATATTAAATATTAAAAAATGTTTCTGTAAGAACCAATTTCCAAAAATGCGTATTTCTCTATAAATCATAAATTAATATAAACTTGAATCTTGCGAATGGGTCTTCAATTTTGTTTATTCAGTTTACAACACTCGTGGATTAGCTTTCATCGAATTAACTTTCACGGTACTTTTTCTGCATCAAAGCATGAGAAAAAAATTTTAACGAATCGAACAGATGGGGTTCCAACGATGTTATTCTATTTCCCCAGGCAGAGTCATTAGGCTCAGCTATCGAGGATATACCTGCGGCATTGGGACATCGATTTAACCGTTGTTCATCGACACCATTCGATCAGTTCGATGACAATCGATTTATAATTTAGTTTAGTACAAAGCCTATCCTCACGAATAATGATAAAAATCTTATTATATTAATAAGGTATAAATAATATTATTGAATCAAGAAAGTAATATAAGCAAGTCTGAGATTGTCAAAAAATAAGTGGACAGGCCTTGAGTTAATGAGGAGGGGGGGGGGATCATATATTTAAAAACCGTGTTATTTTCTTAACAACCGATAATGTATTTTCATTAATTATTATTACTATTATATTATCAATAATATTATGTGCTATTAAACAAATCAGAAAAATGAATTTGAAAAAATTAATTAAGTTATACAAAATCATTGTATATAAAACGATTACACAATAGGATAATCGGCGTTGGAATGAATAATACAAAAATATAGACGGAATAAACCAAAGAGTAAAGAGTAAACCAACAATATTTTTGTCATTCCATTAGAATCCTTGAAATCTGTTTAAATCCGTACAAATCCCTTGAAATATTTTAACTCCTGTTTAATTCCTTAGAAATCTTTGAAACAGCTAGAAATCTGTAGAAATGATTTAAAAACGCTTGGAAATAATATAAATTAAACTTATTCCCTAAAGTTCTCTAGAAATCCCTGGAAATTTGTCAATCACCTAGAATCTTTTAAATATTTGGAGGTCCTATCAAATCCCGCAAATCTGGTAAAATTCTTTTAAATTCCTTGAAAACTTTGAGACCCTACAAAATTCATTAACATATTTTTAAATTTCTGAATACTCTTGAAATTCTTTGGAATCTTTGAAAATAACTGAAATTATTCAAAATCCTTCGAAAGCTTCTTATTTTTTTTCAAATCCTTTGTAATTGATGAAATATGCAGAAATCTCATGAAATAAAATTTATTTTATTCCCTAAAATTCTCTAGAAATGTGTTTAAATCCCTTAAGATCCACTGTATTCTTTGGGAATCGTGAAAATTCATTAAAATAAGTAGAAAACATTTAAAGTCTCTTTAATATAAATAAAATTAATCATTAAAGTTCTCTAAAAAAAAAACGTTCGAATGCCTAGAAATCATTGAATTTTTTTTTAAATCATTGGAGATTGTGAAATTTCTTGAAACACCCTAAAATTCTTCGAATTATTTATAATTGCTAGGAACTCCTTAAAATTTCATTTTTGTTTCAAAGTTTTGTAGGAACCCAAAATCTTTGGAAATCATAAGAAATGCTTCGAAATCCTTACAAATTTTCGAAATCTCTTATAGTTCTTTGAAATCTGTTAAAATATGTTAGCTTCATGTCTTTTAAAATTTGATGAATTCTTTGAAATAAAAGGAGATAATTTAAACTCCCTTAAATCATGTGAATTTCTTTGAAATCCATTGAAATATTTGGAATTCCTATAAATTTTTTTTCATATTGCTTGAAATTCTTGAAAGCTCTTGAAATTCTTCGCAATTTTCTTAAATAACTTAAAATTTTTAAACTCCTTCGAATGTTCGTATGGTCCTTCATATCCCTTGAAATTGTTGAAATCCGTAGAATATCCATAAAATAAAATTTATTTCATTCCCTAAAGTTCTATAGAAATTCGTTGAAATCCCTCAAAATCCATTGAAATCTTTGGAAATCATAATAATCTATTAAAATAGGTAGAAATCATTTAAAATCCCTTAAATATAAATTAAATTAAGCTTACTCATTAAATTTCTTAGAGAATGTTGATGTTCGTTGTTGTCTTTAGGGTTAGGTGAATTGTAAGCAATTAAATTGCTTCAAACGTTTCGGCACACAATGGTGGCCCTCATCACAGTAAATTTTATTAAATATGCGTAGAACAGTTATTATCGAACATGATCGAGGGTCCATACAATCCCCAGCGATTATTATGGATAATATGGGCATTGGGCAATGATAAGCAAATAAGGGGCAGCGGATTTTTCTTAAAAGTCCTAAAAGAAGATGGTGATGTTGTTTTTTCAAACCTCAAGAAATGGTTCAATGTATCACCGTAGCGCAGAATTCCAGTCGGAGAATCTTTCTTCTTCCATACAGGAGAGAATGTGTCCCTAAAAACATCTACACGCGTTTCAATCGATCAGGTTTGATAATACATATTTAAGTGTTTTCAATTCACCTGACCCTAAAGCCAACACCGAACATGCACATTGACTACGAAATTTATTATTTAGGGTCAATAGAATCCCCCAGAGATTATTATTCATTAAAGTTCTTCAAAAAAGACCAGCCTAATGCCTAGCAATCTTTGAAATCCATCAAAATCCTTTAAATCACATTTAATAAAATCCTTGAAATTTTTTAGAAACTTTGAACAAAGCTTAAAATCTTCAGAATTTTTTGAAATAATTGTAGCTCTAAAATTCCTTAAATCTTGTGAACTTAGGATCTCCAAAATCCTTTGAAATTTGGTAAGTTCTTTATTCCTTAAAATTGTTTAAATGGTTTAAAATTTCATTTTTTAATTTAAATTTGAATTCTAATGAAAAATTTCAATTTGAAAAAATTTAATTTTGAAATAAGGGGCACGGGTAGGCTTCTTAAATTTCACATGTTTAAAATATTACATGTCATTATTTATGACTTTGTCAGTATAATATTTATAAATTGTATGAAATTTGAAAATACTAACACCTGACGTTTACATTATTTTAATTGAAAAAATCTTGACTGAATGAATAGCGTTACAACATAACAATTAAAAAATTTCCTTTTTGTATTGTTACAACAATATTTATTAATTATTTTCCTATCTTTATTTACGACAGAATCATTCCAGTAAATATTACAAAACCTTGTTAAATTTTCTCAGAAGTTTTAAGTGAAAAGCTTATCAATTATTTTAAAAAATAGCCATTTTTCTAATATCGCCAAATGGTTACGATGCTCTTTAAAAGGTTAATAATGATTGTATTATTCATATTTGTATAATTATGTATGGTAATTAATAATTATTATATAACTATTCAACTATAATTAATTTTTCTTTAAAAATAAGAAAATATAGATGTGATTTTTTAAAAGGATCGGTGGTTTAAAGTTACCATTGAATCCGGATGAAGAAACTTAACATGTACATGTGCTATTCGATATCAGTAACTCGGCTTGCAGTCTGACTGAAATCCTCATGAAAAAATAAACATATCTGCACAGAATCCAACGATATGAAGAACTAATTTTTGATAAAAATGCAGTTGTTAGTTTCTTCATCAGGTCAGCCGTATAAGCAATAAGAATATTTTGTGTAAATTGGGGAAAACGATTCGTTGGAGTTTTGAAATTTAATTTAAACGCGTTATCACTTTATCCTCGAGTATAAATATACGTCCTCCTTCTGCGTATAAATCAGACCTTTTGGTTATATTATGTGATATGTGAAGTAGAATCCCTTGTGAGTTGAGACGCTCAGTCGCTTGCAGCCATTCTCGCTGATTTGAGCGAACGAGCGCGACACTATTGCGAAAGACTTGTACCGAGGGATTTCAAATGCACAACTGGATCGTCCTTGTAATCCGGACTGAAATCGTGAAAGTAATTATGGCGCGAGGTGTGCAAACGGAGTTATTGATGATAGTGGAATTAACCCACACCTGCACAATAATAATTTAGACGTCTATACATATATGTATATTGTATATTTATATCAGAGTAATACAATTTCACATTTCTATTTATTATTATACAGATTCACTAGACAGAATTCTGTTTTTCATATATTAATAGTCTTATAGATATATGGCCCAGCACTTACATATATTTACAATTTTCACAAAATCGAAATAAGGGGATGTAAAATAATTACAAAAATGCAAATCAACATCAAATGAATAAAAATAGAAGCAGCTACGAAATCACTGGCCGCAGTATAATATTTCTCTCTATCTCTCTCCTCTCATACTAAAAACAGAACTAAAATCTAAAGATAAACTAGAAAAATCATCGAGGGTCAATGAATATTATGAGTATGTGCGCGTCCGCATTAAAAGGGCCCTTATGGCCGGTTCTAGTTTAGGAGATATTCCCGTTTTTCTAAGATCTAAATTAAGGTCAAAATTATTATTTTTGGGTTTGAGTGGAGGATGCTACTGCGACCTGGAGTGAATTAATTGGGACTATACTAATATCCAGACAGTAACCGGAAGTAGGTATATTTCATGTTCGAAGAAAAAATATAACATGTGTGTTATGACTCGTTTTGCAAATAAGAAGGTTCATTTTTGGCCTAAAATTCCAGAAATTTATCCGGCTATATGCCCCTATACGTAGCACCATACCGGACATAAGGTCCCTTTTCATCCGCACGTCCACACATTGAATGGATGAAGGCCGCCGTACTTTATTCAATATAACTTTTTAATGATTTTTTCTGTGAACAATCAAAATAAACTCAAACTCTATCGAATATAGTTGCACGGACACCTAATGTACCTAGTCCATGAAATTAACTCATTAAATGAAGCCTCGGCTAAAATAACATTGAATCAATAGAGGTTTTATGTCTGTGGAGTTCTGTAGAGTTATTATTTTTTTTTAAACTGTTTTTCTATTCCGCGAAAGCATTGCAATCGCTACAGTGTCAACCAAAATTCAAACATTGAATTCCGAAAGAACACTTAAAAAACACTGGGGATTCTGTAATGTTGCGGCTCAATAGTAAAAGATGGCATCCTGTAGAACTAAGAAGCCAATAGAACTCTTTTTGTGGGTTTCTTTTTAGTTCGCTGATATCCGAAAGATGGTGACATAAAAAATGATCGGTAGTCGGTAAAAATTATCTTCCTTTCAAGAATGACTAATCTCTATCATTTTAATTTCTTTATTAAATTTTTCCCAGTTCAATATCATTAAATCCAAAATTAAATCTGTATTATAACGTAGAAGGTGCATCATTAACTTGTAAAATCTTCGGAGTGAATCGAGGCAGAAAATGAGCTATGTACAAAAAGTCTCCATTAGAATTCATACTTTGGGTTCCTTTCAAACAATTTACCAGTTTGCGTTGCTTTTCAGCAAGAAAGATTCCTTTTTTTCAGCTCCCTTGGAACTAAAAATCGGTTCTAACAAAAACACCAGTTTTTTCGGCGAAATGTTAAAAAAGTCAACGTTATTTACTTCACTTCAATCTCAATCTCAAAAGTGTATTTTTCCACATATAACTTTAGAAATTTTGAATAGGGATTAAACAAAAAAATTGCATTTGCTTACGTGTCGAAATAAATTAAAAATGAATTCGTCTTTTGAAAATAATTATTCTTCTGTTTGAAATAATTAAAAGAAATGAACTTCTGTTTTCTTTTTATTAAGTAAGTTCTTCCAGCGTCTCTACTGCCTTGTTTTTAAAGAACAACATTAACTAAAAAAAATCTGCCCGCTTTGCGGGCACATTCTCATGGCGCGCTTCGCGCGCGGCTCGCTTCGCTCGCAAGTTTGAGCGCGCCTGGGGCGCGCGACTGTTGGATCTCGCGCTTCGCGCTCGATCATATATTTATCTCGCGCTTCGCGCTCGATTATGTATTCACCTCGCGCTACGCGCTCGGGCGTATTTGCATCGCGCTTTACGCTAGGCTCCTCTAGATTTTTGAACTTCGTGTTCGACTTCGATGAAAAGAAAAAGTTTGTTTGCAAATATTATAAAATTATCAAAACCTCTACATATTAAGTGATTGTTAAATTTTCTTTTATTTTAGACTGAAAAGGAACTTTATTTACTCAAGGTTCTATCGACCTTAAGGAACACATTCTCATCCAGACACTCGCGCTTCGCGCTCGATATTTGATTTGAAAATCATTTGAACCGTATGATAGAAACAAAAAAGTTGGAGCGCACTTACGGCGTGCGATTTGGTAAATACACTGAGCGCGCACTTTGTGCTTCGTGTTATATGTTCTTCATATACAAATTACTAAATTTGTATTTGATTTCAAATGAAAAGTAATGATATAATTGAGGCGACAAATTTTATTAGTTAACATTTTATTTTAGCTTGTGCCGTTTATCAAAAAAGTTAATTTTTTCATTTTGAATATATTCTTACCACAAAAATTGATTACGGGTGTGTAAGTCTTTTTTGAATGCACAATTTTTGTTCATTTATATGTTTTCGTACCTTGCATTGTTTTTTCAAAACTTTGATTTTTTTTACTGTCAATGTTATTTTCACGAATAAAACAAAAACCACGCATCCTATCGAAACATGAGTCACAATAAATTTGTACCTCTTCCATGGATGAACAAATTTTGTTTCGGTCATTTTTTCGTAGCTGGTAATATTCGTCTGAAAATTTGATTTTTCTATTTTCAATGCTGTTTTTTACGAATAAAACAAAAACTACGCGTCATATCAAAAAGTGAATGATAAGAAATTTGTAGATCTTTTTCAGGTGCACAATTTTGGTGAGATGATCTTTTCTGGTATCTTGCATAGTTTTACAGCAAAATGGCTTTTTTGATTTTTCATTAATTTTTTGTGCGATCAAAATTTGAATTTTTTATTTTTCGAAAAATTCAAAAAGTTGTCATGAAAATATTATAGGGTGTTCAGGAATCAACGTTTTTCTCCTCTTGACTTTTTTTCATATCGTGCGTTTTTCGGCTTAAAATGTTCATTTTCGTTTGTTTTTTGGAATTTTAAAAATGCTATAACTCCAGTAATTTTTTTTTTATCAAGAAAAGTCATAAGAATATTTTGTTCGTCATTTTACGTACTACTAATAACCGTACATAGAATTTTCAAATCTTCCAAAAAAGTGGTCTCAAAAATTTTCAAAATGTGCTCACTTTTTGGATTTTCATCCAAAATAGCTGTTTAACGAACTCGTTCTCTATTTTCCGGCCATAAAAAAGTGTGCCAAAGCTCAATCAAATCTGATCATTTTTTCGAAAGTTATCGTGGCTACAGACAGACAGACAGAC
>CAKNYM010051882.1:153423-191585 GCA_932195095.1 Andricus curvator | reverse complement strand
CCGTAAGACCGAAGAAAGATAAGTTTTTAAACTTTCAAATTTTGAATACATAATTTTAATTGGAAATTTATCTCTTTGATTAAAAAATCAACTATTGTGCCCGAATTTTTTGTTTTTGTTTTAATTGAACCCTATTTAGTTGCAATTTCAACTTCTTGTTTGATGATTAGTCTTTTCTGGTGGAAAATTAATCTTCTTCGGGGAAAATTCATTTTATTTAATTTTTAGAAAATTCCACTACTTGGTTTAAAGTTGAATTGCTTTATTAAAAATTAATTCTTTTGGGTAATGATTCATCATTCTAGTTGGAGATTTATCCGCTTTGTTAAAAAATGAATTATTTTTTTGAAAATTCGTTTTATTTTTGTTGAAAAATAATCTTTCTAAGCTAAGAATTCTTGGTTGAAAATTCTCGTATTCTGCTGAAAATTCGTCTTTTCAGTAAACAATTAATCGTGATTAACTCTTAACCCGTAAACCTGGGTCATTCATTTCCGAGCGAAAACTAAGTGACTGAGTTACTCTGTTGTTTATTTACAAAAATTGTTTAAATAATTCATTTTTATCTGAAAGTCTTTTGCATTTTTGTTGAGGAGAGACTTCAGTTGTGGTCCCTGAATTTTTTCAGATTTTTTCTATCAGTGCAAATGATTGAAAAATGCGCTGGAAGTGAACGGCCCAGGTTTACAGGTTAAAGGTGCCAAAAAAACGTTTACCGTTTAATTGTTAAGAATTCATCTATTTCTGTTGTCAACTTAACTACTCGGTCGAAAGTTGAACCACGTCATTAAAAAAAAAAAATTTTTTCGTTGAAATATTTTTTTTTTTAGTTAAAAACTCAACCTTTTATTCAAAAACTAGTCTTTTTTGGTAAAAATTCATATTTTTGGTTATAGGCTCATCATTTTTGTTGAAAATTATTTTTTTTTGTTGAATATTTAACTATTTTGTTGAAAATTCGTTTTTTTGTGTTGAAAATTAATTTTGTTAATTGAAAATTCAACTACTCCATTTTTGGTTGAAAATCGACCTGTTTTAGTTGAACACTCTACAGATTGGATCATTTAAAATTACTGATTCCATCAGTGAGTGAAATTGATTTGGAATTAGTCGGTTTTAACTTATTCAAATTTATAGTTTAGGTATGAAGTTTCTTTCTGGAAATTTGTACAGACTCGTGTAAGTCCTAGGATCAAATACAATTATTAAATTAGAGAAAAATTCACGGAAAAAAGTCTATGCTAATGTTAAAAAATCGTAACAGCATGCATTTTTCCGTAATCTTAACAACAAAACCTGTGAGAGTTGCAGAATTTTTCATAATGTTTACAGAAAATGTCCGCAAATCTGTAAGATAGCGACATATTCTTCAAAGACTGCAAAAAATGCTGTAAGCTCTACATCAGACCTGCCCAACTCGGGGTAATTCCCTTCGGGAACACATGTTCCGCGTCCCCCACTCTTTCTCCTAGAGAGCGGGAGTGGTGGTAAACGCTTGCAAGAATCTCTCCTCTGTGACGTACGCGTTTACCACGCGCATGCGCCTACCACCTCTCTCGCTCTCTAGGAGAAAGAGTAGGGGACGCGAAACATGTGTTCTCGAAGGGAATTTCCCCGAGTTGGGCAGGTCTGCTCTACATCAAGCCTGTCCAGCGAGGAGAAATTCTAGGAATTTTCGTCGAAACGACTCAAATCGCAGATGTGAGTTTTCCACCTCCACTCTCCACTTCCTATTCCACTCCACGAGAGAAACCACCACCCGAACTCTCTCGAGTGAGCAGAAAGGAGTGGTGGTGGAAATGCATCATCTGGACTTTAAGTAAATTTCTCTCCGCTGGACAGGCCTGCTTTGCATGAAAAGCCACTATTTAACTTTGACAGATTTGATTATGCGTGTTGTATTCATTCAAATAACATTCTTTATCATTGAGGTTATCATTAAGCATCACTACAATTAATTTTTTTCAAGTGAAAACAATCCAATTTAAGAAAAGCATATGACTTTTTCCGTACTTTTCTCCACTAAAGACGATCGTGTTTTTCTGGTATCAAGGGATATAAGTTGGGGTAAGTTGTCCTGTTATAGCCTTTCTTAGGTCGTTATGGATGGACTGTTTGACCGAGCCGTAACCAACGTGGCGTAACGGCGTGTACCCAAGACCTCAAGAGGCAAAAGCGTTACCCTCCTTCATCCTTTTATGACTATAGGCGTTACCATCACGTATACCATTATCAGAAGGAATACTCAAGGGACCCTTGCAGAATACTCCCTTTCGTGGTTCAAGCTCTCTGGGCGGTCTGTACGTGGCATTTTTTTCTTATTTGTTTCAGCGCTTTCGACCAACCAATCAGCGATCAGAATGGTGCTCGTCCGGGTGAATAGAGTTGTGTCAGGAAGTATTCACACAAAAACTATCTTCACGGAATCGGCCACGTGGAACAGAATGGAGGACCGTACAGGCATTCTATGTGGGAAACTTGGGAATAATTTGAAAACTTTTGCTGCTTCCAATACAACCTTCATCGGTGATTCTCTCTCTGGACTCCCCCCGGCCTCTTCCTCCAATCTACTCTCAAACCTGCCACTGAAAATCAGAGGTTTACAAGTGGAAATTGAGGAAATATATATGGTAAGCCTGGAGCACTCCCTTTTATTGAAGAGTAAAATGCTTCCTTTCAATGTTTCCAATCTTGTTGACAAGCTCGTTTTACTAGGCGCGGGTGTACGGGGTGATGCACAGTTTGAAAATTATTAATTTTCAACGACTTAGTTTCAAGATCCTAAAGCAAGAATACTTTAATTTTAAACGAATTTTGAAATTGTTTAATGTTTAAACCTCCGTTAGACGCAACCCTAAAACTTCCTAGTTTAGACGCAATGTGCCTGACAGGCCACCTGTATTCATTCGAGAAGCACATCAGAAATACTTGTTATAGAAAGTTATCTTAAGGTTTTTGGGGTCGCTGATTACGATTCTGATGTTGAGATTGCAAAATTGAAAATGGTGGATCCAACATGGCGACTATTGAAAGGCAGAATCGCAGAATTAGCGATTTTTTTTCAACTCATCTGAAATTTGATGTACAGGGGGTTTGGGGAGCGCGCATTACGATTTTGACGTCAGAATTGCAAAAATTGAAATGGTGGATCCAATATGGCGACTATTGAAAGGTAGAATCACCGAATTCGCGTTTTTTTTTTATTTCACCTCTTGTTATGAACTTTCCCTTCGGAATAAATAACACTTTATTAGTAAATCAAAAAATCTTTGTATACTGATTTTCGTTGGAATGAGATAAGTTTTCGAACATACTGTCAGCCATATTGCATCTGCATTATGTTTTTTGTAAAAATTACGACAAATATATTATCATCGACTCATGAGACTTCTGTATGACGATTGACATCGAAATCGAATCTTGTTCATACAAGTGTCCGCCATATAGCAACCGCCATTTTTTTTGTGGAATTGAAATTAAATTCGTTATCGGCAACCAAAAAAACCCTGAGAGTAAAATTTCAAGTTTCAATTATGGAAGCTTCTCTTTTTGCTAATTTGTTAGCGACTTGGTCCGCTCGGGACAAGGGAACCTGGCAGGTTTGAAGGATCACAGTCACATTTTACCTGTTCTGCCATAAAACTGATTAAAGGTTTTCGAAAGAGCTTATATTGATTAACGAATACTAAGAAGCCCCTGTGCGCTCTGCAGTACGAGAGATGAGCGAAAACAGCTTGAGGTGGCTTGTCAGGCCGGTGGGGGTTAACAGTTTATTCAAGCTTCAATTCATAGTTTTCACATTCTCATCATAATTAGAAGGTATTAGTTTTATGTGAAAACTGACTATCGCGGATTTCTCTAAGTCGCCACGTTTCGAGAAACACTTCACGCCAGGACACGTATTTTTGGTTTAAATCGTAAAAAATAACATTTCAAACAAATAAATTAAATTTATGGAAAAACAACACAAGATGCAATAAAATGTTTAATGAGGAAAATTTTCGCCTAAATTAGATCTAAAAATTGGTTTAAGACAACTTTTTTTTATTGGATGTTCACTTTTTTAAATTGTGAAAACAAAAAATTAAAATATATGTAAAAACAAGCATTCGGTACAAGCATTTGGCAGGTTTTATGCGGATACTACCGTCTTCAACGATTAATGACTCTTTGATTATCAATCAAAAATGTAGTCCTTGGAATTGAAAAAATTAAAAACCCTTACATTCTCGGAAATACTATTATTATTATTATACCATTAAGCCAAATGTCTTAAATCTTATTAAATTCATTTTGATGCCCCTTGAAATATTATGAAATCTCTTCAAATTATTCTAATCCGTTAAAATTCAATAAAATCCCTTAAAAACTCGTGAAATTGTATGACAACTGATGATATTTCCTCGGATATTTCCTGAAATCCTAGAGAATAGATTGAAATACTTTGAGAGCTTATTAAATCCCTTAAAATCATTCAAGTCCTCGGAAATCTCATTAGATGCGTTAAAATCCTTTAAAAATCCCTTGGAATCCTTTAAAATATTCTAAAAACTTATAGGTCCGACTGTAAAATCCTTCGAAATTTTAGGAAATTCTTTAAAACTGCATAAAATAGTTCTAAATACCTTAAAATCATTCAAGCCCTTGAAATTTCCTTAAAATTTTTGAATCTCTTGAAAATCGCTTGAAATCTTTGGAAATACCTTAAAATACCTTGACATTTTTTAGGCGCTTGAAAATTCCTGAGAATCTTTTAAAATACCCTAAAATCTTCAGATTTTTTTAAAACCATTCAAAGTCTCTTCAAATCCTTGAAATCTATTGGAAATATTTGAAATTTTTTTTCAAATCTTTTAAATCCTTTGAAATCCCTCAATTATTGTGGATAAGTTCTCTGAAATCCATTAAATTATTATAAAATCCGTTGAAATCTCATGAAATTACCTTGAATTTGTTGATATTCCTTGAAATCTCTTGAAATCTTTAAAGTCCTATGGAATCCTTTTTGATCCTGGAAAATTTATTAAAATAACTTATTCAGAGCCCTTAGAATCCATTAGAATTACTAAAATCCTCCAAAATTATATAAAATCCCTCAAAAATTCTTTAAAATATTTGTAAATCTTGAAAATCCGCTGACGTCCTTTTTCAATATTCTAAAATCTTATAAATCCTATGAAATCCTTTCAAATATTTCGAAATGGAAACGAAAGAATAAAAAATGAAATCTTGTTAGATTCTTTGCAATTTATAGAATTATTATTATACAATATCTAGAATTTTTTATATCTATTAAAATCCGTTAAAAATCACTGAAATTATCCCATGAAAATCCTTTGAAAACTTCAGCATTCTCTGAAGAACTTTTAAATCATTAAAATCACCCTTAAACCTTTTAAATCCCATGAAATATTTCAAAATCCTTATGAAGTTTAGGAAATTCATTGAGATCCTATAATTTTGGCTTCAATCTCTGAGAAGCTCTTGAAATCTTTCAAATAATACTAACTAAATCCCTGAACAAATTCTTGTGCAATCCCTTGGACTGGCGTGAAATCTTTAAAATGTTTTAAAATTCCTTTAAACGTTTAAAAGCTTTGAACATCCTTTAAGATAATTGAAATCCTTAACAATTCTGTGTTGAACCCTTTCAAGAAAATTGGGAACATCGGCTTTTAGGGCCGGTCTGAAAGACTTTTATAAACTTCTGAACTCTACTTTTTACGAATAAATAATAATATTTCCATTTTTTCCAAACTTGAAAGAATGTTTGGTAACCAGGAATTGACGAGAAACTTGGTTTTTTGTTTTTAGATGCCCCACTGAAATATACAGCAACTGGTCAATTTAATAACAATTTAATAACTGGTCAATAATATAAAATGTTGTCGTATTTTGTTATTGCACAATATCCTCATATATGTCAGGTTTCTTAGGTTCTTACACTTTACAATTAAAAATGGATTTCTTTTCATGAATCCCCTGCGCGTAGTAAATAAAAATATAAACATCGGAGTTCACAAAAGAGAATAATTAAATGTCGAATGAGAGGCAATGTCAGCGTTTCTTTTCAGAAAATGAGCAAAGGCAAGCAAACGGATGAGAAGGACTTTTGTGCTTTGGCGTCTGGCATCGAAATAGTGGAGCGTATAAGAAAGTAAAACAGAGTCTTGACTATAATGGAGTATATGTGACGCTATTGACTGGAGAAAATTTATACTGACTTCCACATCTGGTCCGAGCATTCGTTTCCTATTTTTCTCGAGGGATCGCTCACTGACAAAGCTTTCAGTCATCGGTGGTCAATTTGTTCAATGGACAATAATAGCTAGGCTACACAATGGCTACGTTGACTGTCAGGGGCATAAATCAATTTCAGCAAGATATCCGAAAGGTGGTAGTGGCATGTTGCATCAAACGCGTCACGCAGTCTCGCGTTTGGCTTTTGGCCCTTTAGGTTTAGGTTTAGGAGTTTAGGGCAGGTCACTTAAATCTGTACGTGACATTCCGCCTTGCCTTCGGATTTTCGAGAATTACGGGTTGTTGGCAGTAAATTCTATATGATATAATATACTGGTAGCTGGTAACTATTTTTCAATTTGTCAAAGCTGATTTGATTGATGTTTTGTTTTATCTCTCTTTCCTTTGGTTTCGTTGTTCTTTTTACAGGATTTTACATGCCAGTGCTGCACAGGAAAACATCAAGTTTTAACTTGAACACAGAAACGGCGTAAAAATGTTCTAAAACAAAATTGAACCATAATTGGTTCATATTGAGCAATACGTATATTGAAAGCAATTCAATTGTTTTTCAGTTTTTACATTGATCCAGAGAATGAGCATAACTGGAGTTCAAAATGAGTTTGTAAGAAAATGGCCTGAAACAAAATTGAATCCCTAGTTTTTTTTCTGTGTGAGCGATGATACCAACATTATGGTGCAGATTCGTTATCATGAATACGTTACAAATGTGCGCTAAAACAAACTGTATGTCTAGATTCTCATTACAATACTGATTTGCTTTCTGGAAGAATTTTTTTATTCCTAATTTATAAAATTTGTTTTCATAGTTCAAATAATGGTTAATCTTTTTCCGATAGGTATTTAAAGATAGTTTAAACTTGATATTCTCAATTAACTTCTTCAATTTGTTGCTACAATGCACAAGGAAGTGACCATGGGTTTTCAGAGTCAACAAGATAAAAATAATTACAATTAGAATTCGTTTAATTTCATTGTCCCAATTAGAGTTATTGTTTCGCTGTTATTGTGTAGTAAATTTTAATTAATATAACGACCAATTAAGTATTCAACAACACACGGTAAAAATATCGATTTCGCTCTTTCGTGGTAAAGCGCTCTTACCGTTTTATTCATTATTATTCATTCGGTAAATAATGATTCAATATTTCTAATTATCTCTTCATCATCAGATTGGTGGACAACAAATTCAATATTAATTCAATATTTATAATTTGAAAAAATATAGACCTAATTTTTATACAAGGAAATTGTAGGAAACTATTTACGAAACTAGGAATTTTGTCAATTGTTTACTTTCGTTTTTAAAATTTGTATAAAGTGAAAATATTTTAAAGCAGTTGAACACTTAATTATTATTATTAATTTATTATTATATGAATATAGTTATTATAATTTTGCGGTAACTATTGAACTTTTATTTTCAGAAAATGCACAGTGTGGCCCTCTAGTGACCATTTGACGAAATTCATTCATTTTTTTCCAAACTGATTATTTATTTTAAAAAAGCTGAAGAATTTGTAATGTGTTTATAGAATATAGGATAAATGTTAAATATAAAGATGAAATATTCATAGTAATAAATCAATACTCAAATGTTTCCTTAAATTTTGTGCATTGACTTATGCACTTTCGAAAACGCGTAGCCAATAATAACATAAAATATCATTTTTGATTTCAGATCAGTATAATTATTAGTCATGAGTTCATGTCAAAAGTTTAAAAAAAATTATTGAGAAATCTACTTTATCTCGGAGATATGTCAGTCGGTATGGAAGAATTCTTCACTGGGTAAATTTGCCTCCCGACAAGAGTGATGGTCGATACGTTAAGTTTTGACAGTACCACGACCAAATCACAAATATTCCGATAAAGTTTAAAAAATAAAACTATTTGTTTTTAATTAAATAAATGTTCCATTACATTAAAATTTTGTCCCATCTTGCAAAAATAAAAAGTTGTAAACTTCTATTCTTATAAAAACAGAACATTATTATCAAGTAAGTTAATTATTAATTAATATTTACGAAATTTATTATAGATTTAATTGTTAATGCTTCGGATTCGAAATTGTAATTATTTAATGATGACAGCTTGAATTTGGAGTTTTACGATTTAGAGTACTTCCGTTTTGTTAAATGATGTGTAATAAAATAGTCTATTTCCGGTACAATAGTAGATTTTCTATAGTATATTATATTAAAAAACTGGTTACACATTTTATTTAGTCCACTTAGATTTAGAAGATTAAAAATACTTCATCTGAAAATGCTTCAAACTTAAATGATTTTGGGTTTAGATTTTTAGCGTTTCAAACTTTCAACTTAAAACTTTCGTAATTTTCACAATATTAAAAATCTTTCAATTAGGACCTTATTCATTTTAAGCGGTTCTCAATTCGAATTTTCAATTCGAGAATGGTTTAAGCTAGTTGTTGTGCCAAAAATCAGGTATTTAGAAAAAAGTTTTTCTATGGGCTATGGCTTTATAAGAATCAAAATAATATATATTACTGAGGATGTCATTTTAAATCAAAAAACATGATTTTTAATGGAAAATTTTCAAAAAATACAAAAAACTATATACAAATAATGATTTTTGGATTTGATTATTATACCATTAGGCCATTTCCCTTTCGGGGTAGGCGTGACACACTCCGGATTTTAATTTTTCTTATCCTCGCTTCTTACCAATTTTTAAAAAATGGTTAAATTTTAGTAATTTATGGCTTGTTTTTTCGGAAAAAAATTCTTTACAACTCTGCTGTTTCCAATTTTAAAAGTAATAGTAGATAGTAACAAAAATGCATTACCAAAGCTATTATTGAAATAAATATTTTTTATAAGTTTTAAACTTTTTTTATAAAAAATAATGTTTTTTCTTTCATAAGACATGACTGATAATATAATTTAAATTCTTAAAATCATAGAAAACTTTTTTCCCAGAAACCTGATGTTTGACACGGCAACTACCTTAATATTAAAAATCTTCAATTTAATATACAATACCGGCGGCATTACAATACACGTTTATTTTTTAGGCTGTTGCGAAATTGCTTTAATTTTCTAAATATGAACATGACCTTTTTTCCTTACAATATTACGAAGCGGAATAAAATACTGCGTCTAATAAGTTCAAGTTGAAGACAAAATGTCTATTTAATAAGAAAAATATTGCGAAAAACTTCAAATTTCGATGTTCTCGAAAAATTTGGATAACTCTGAAAAAATTAACATTTTTTAAAATTCTTTTGCTCACTTTAAAATTTAGTCTCCATATTTTGCTAAATTGTTAAGATATTTTTAGAATTGTTTCCCTAGATTCTACCCTAGGATCGAACTTAGTGCAAAATAATCGCAAAATTTAAAATAGTGATTGTACTCACCAAATGGTTTAAAAAATTAAAAACAATAATATTTTATCAAAAATAACATGGAATAAAATATGATAATTAATGATTTTAACCAATTTCGTAAGTATTCACACATTTTTAAAATTTTCCGACTATTTTGCACCAAGTTTGGGAAAAAAATCTATAAATAAGAGAGTAAAGTGTTGACTTACCTTTAAAATAAGCCCAAGAAATTTAAAAAAATGATTCCAATTTTTCGAAAACATCGAAATTTGACATTTTCTTGCAATATCTTTTTATAAAATTGATATTTTGCCTTCAACTTAGGGGTTTTAGACGTAACATTTTATTAAATTTTGCGGTATCAGGAAGAAAAAATGTTATGTTAGTATTTTAAAAATTAAGGCACTTTAACAACAGCTCAAAAAACGGGCGTGTAGAATGTAGATAGTGTTCGTTGATAGTATATACTATTTAAGCATTTTAAAAGCATTTTTTAAGCCTTCAATGATTTAAGATTTCATGTTGTTATTTAATTTTTATTTATATAAAAAGTATACAATTTTTTATTTTAGACAATTTCAATTGAAAATCGTTCAATTTCATAGTTTTTCAGAGTATTATTTTTTCAAACTTATACTAATATAATTTGAAATTATATACAAATCATTACGATTAAAATCAGGTGGGGGTACGTAATGCTCAAATGAGTAAATAAGGTGAAATGATATAAACAATTTATAAATCAAATAAAGAGTAAAAGGAATAACTGCAAAATTAGTCATTTCCAACTAATTCAGATTTAGAAAAGAAGCATAAGTGTATCAAAGGGCCATGATCCGCAACGTTGGGTAGGAAGCGTCACGTCTAACGACGGTACTTTTAATTTTCAATATAATTTGAAAAAAAGCTTTCTTACATTCTCATCAGAGAAGCTGACAGATTTTTATAAAATTTGACAACCCCTCCCCCCCCCCCGTTTTTGTCAAATGTTCACGTTTTGAGACCTTCTGAACCCGAAAAACAGGTTTTCGTTCTGGTATACTCTTTAACTGTCCTAAAATGCAGGTCAAATTCGTTAGCCAGTCATTTTGGACAAAAATTCAAAAAATAAGAGCATTTTCAAAATTTTTGAGACCACTTTTTTTTAGAATTTGAAACTTCTATGTACGGCTGATCATATTATTCCAAAATACGAACAATTTATCTCAATGACTTTTTTTGATAAAAAACAAATTACTAGAATTGTAGCATTTACAACATCCAAAAAACAAACGTAAATAAATATATTAAACCAAACAAAGCATGAATTAAAAAAAAGTCAAGAAGAGAAAAACATTGGTTTTTGAACACCCTACAAGATTTCCATAAAAACTAAGGTAAATGCACTGGTAAACGTCACTGCATTAGTTATCGTCAGAAGGCCCAGTATTTTTCGTATAACAAGACTCGCTTTTGCCGCGTATGATAAAAGATGTCATTTTAGGTCAGTTTAAATATCCTTCTATCAAATTAGTATACTTTTCTTGTTTTAATACTTGGTTACGTGCCTGACGATAACTAACGCATTTGCATAATTTGAATTTTTATCGTGAATAAAAATTGACTCCGATCAAATATGATGAGAAGTGATCAAAATTGAGTTTTTCTATATCTGCTTTAATCGGCTAAGCCCTTTGTGGAAATGAGAATTGTGTTTTAAATACAATTATAAGCGTTCTTAATTTGCAATTTGGCTTAAGGTGACGATCACTAGTGCATTTACCTTATTTCAATTTTCTCGAAAAATCGAAAATTGAAATTTTGATCGCACAAAAAAATAATGAAAAATCAAAAATTCCATTTTGTGGCCAAACTATACAAGATACGAAAAAAGATGAATCCACAAAAATGGTGCATCCAAAAAATATCTAGAATTTTGTTGATAATCACTTTTTGATGGGACGCGTGGTTTTTTTTTTAAATTCGTAAAAAACAGCATGACAAATAAAAAAATTAAATTTTTGGACAAACGACACAAGCTACGAAAAAAATAGACATAATTTTTTCAACCAAGAAAGAACTATAAATTTGTTTTAATTATTTTTCGATAGGATGTGTAATTTTTGTTTTAATCATAAAAAATAGCATTAACAATACAAAAATTAAATTTTTAGAAAAAAGGATGCAAGGTTTGAAAAAAAAATGAAAATACAAAAATTGTGCATTCAAAAAAGATCTACGAATTTTTCACAAAACATTTTTTTGATATAGGACGCATAGTTTTTGTTTTATTCGTAAAAAATATAATTAAAATTAAAAGAATTACATTTTTCGACAAACGACCCAAACTATGAAAAAAATTAATGAAAAAAAGTTGCTCACCCACAATATAGAGCTAAAAATTTGTCATGAATAATTTTTTTACATGGAGCGTAGTTTTTGTTTTAATCGTAAAAAATAGCAAAAAAAATTGGTAAAAACCACACAAGAGACGAAAAAAAAAAGTTATTCAACCAAAAAAGATCTACAAATATGTTATAAACTTTTGTTATAAAAATACATTCAAAATAAAAAAAAAACCCTTTTCGAAAAACGACACAAGCTACAATAACATATTATTGAACAAAATTTTTCGCCTAAATTATATTTACAAATTTTCTTAGAATCACTTCACGCTAGGATGCCTATTTCTGGTTTAAATCGTAAACAATAATATTAAAAATAAAAAAATTAAATTTATTGAAAAACGACAGAAGTGGCAACAAAATGTATAATATTTTTTTTAGGACGCGCACTTTTTAAATTATAAAAACAAATCAATGAAAATACGTCTGCTTCAATACCAATGCATATTATGGATATTAATAATATACAATGATTGAAATGATACATTTTTGAGGGTAGCTGAGAGTAAAATTTAATGCAAAGTAAGGAACAAATATTAAAGTAATCATGATAAATAAAATTTGTACTTATTTATTGTGAAATATCTGAATGAGCAATCCCAGTCCGAGGTACAGAAATTAATGTAATACACATTTGATATAATAGTGTTGAACATGATGTAGAAGAGTTCGCATTTTGGACAAAATCGAGTGTGAAGCGCGAGATACGTGATGAAAATGTGTACGTTAAAGCCGAAGGAGCTTTTACAAAAGAGCTTTTACGATCGCCAAATTACAGTTGTCGATGCTTTGAGCTTTAATTTTAAAAGGTCTGCGCACAAATTTGGGGGAGGTACAAAGACCGAGCGCGTAGTGCGAGGTAAGTACGTTATCGAGCGCGTAGTGCGAGATAAACACATTATCGAGCGCGAAGTGGGAGAATCAAAAGTCGCGCACCGTAGGCGCGCTCAAACTTGCGAGCCGCGCGCTCATCGCGCGATGTGAATGTGCCCACGCAGTGGGCAGATTTTTTGTTCCCTTTCTTTTTCCTCATCACGTTCTCAATGTTATTTTCGAAAAGCAATAACAGTATAGTTGAACACATGCTTGAAGGTAAGTTTTAGTGCCGAAAAACATTTGCACGTATGTACAAATAGAAAGAGGGAGATAGAGCGAGCTTCGGAAGTTTTGAAAGGACGAAAAGCTGGATAGGCGGCGGACAATGAACGCAAAACAGGATTTAGGATTCTGATACCACTACGTTGCCCTGGACCTAGTAGAGAGATCTGAATTGGATCGTATTAACGATAAAGGCACAAAGAGAAGCTTTAAGCTTTTCCTGTCCGTGCGGTCATTGAGTGGCTTTGGACGCTTGTGCTTCCCAATAGGATTTGTTCCTTTTTTTTCACCAGGCTCGAATTGTGTTGTATCGTTCGCGACGTACAGCTATGAGGATTCAGTTTTTTTTTCAGAAATAAAGTGTTCCAAACTGCTCATTTCTCAGAACATATATAGGGTAATCAATTTTTGAAAAACACTCTCTTCACGCGTGCCACAATACGAAAGAAGGGATTAAGTCAAAAAAAGATAAAAAATAAAGGTGACTATCACTATTATCAATCGACCTTTAATTTTGGACCATCACTATCATATTTTCAGGGTTTGAAAGTTGACGCGACCCGCAAATATTTTTGAAAAAAGTAACAAAAATAGTTTTATCGTGGATGGAGCCATCCTACCACATTTGCGAGTCAAATGTCTAAAAGAAAAATTAAATTAGACAAAATTCTGCGAAAATGAAATTCTGAAGTTTGTATCTCTATACTTTGGAACCTGGGGGGCTTTCATAAAACACGAAGCCCAATTTTTGCCACTTTTTGATCCCCCCCCCATGTAGTCCACTGTGACCCCCCCCCCTCCCTACGGTGCTACGTGGTTTATGGAAGGCCCCTAATCGACAATTCATGTCTTTTGTTGAAAATGCGTTGGGGGGGGGGGTGAAAATTAATCTTTCTGGCTTAAAAATCAACTATTTGGGTTAAAATTTATTTATTTTGTGTTGTAAGATTTTTGGACTTATTATTGTTTTGAGTAAACATTTTTTTGTTTTCTGTTCATGCGTTTCATTTTTTTAAAACACCTAAGTGTAAAACCACGTGGCTCGGACTCGGACCCCCCCCCCACCCCCTCCCATGCAGACCAAAGCAGCGTTCCGTCGAGCCCCCCCCCCCAATTGGTTTATGGAAGGCCCCCTGCTAATTTTGCAACAAAATATTCTGCATATTAATTAATGTAGACTTCATTTCCCACAATTCTAAACAAGAAAAACGATCTAGCACCAATAGATCATGAGTTATGCCCTTTTAAAGTTAATCAAATTTTACCCATTTGTCAAAGTAAATTATTCGTGTCCAGTTTTATCAAAATAAGTCATTTCTTAATGAAGCAACGTTAATGACGCCATGGGAAAAATTGTAGAGCAGGAAATTTGACACAAACTTAACAAAAAAATCAATCGTCTAGTTCCCATAGGTTTTAAAATATTTGAATGGATTTCAAAATATTTTAAGCTTTGAGGGATATTAAAGATTTCAAGGTATCTCGTAATATTTCGAAACATTTCACGAAATTTCAAGGCTTTTAACCGATTTTTAGGGATTTTAATGGATTTCCACGGATTTTAAATGATTGTAAGATGTTTCTAAAGTTTTAAAGGATTTTAAGAGATTTCCAAAAAGCTCAATCATTTTAAAGGCATATTTGAAAGAAAAATTCTATTAGAAAGATCTTTACGTAAGAAATGCTTTGTGCCCCCCGCTCCGCTCCAAAGTAAAGATTCGTAAGATTTTTCGGACCTCCTCCCCCACGAAAAAATCCTTACGTAATTAATGGACACTCCCTTAGGAAAAAAAGGGTACCATGATAAAATTGTGACAGAGAAGAGAGTGCATGATCCTGAAGAAAACTTCACAGAGGCAAATGACATGATGGTAATTCCTAAGCATCTTCGTAGCAGATAGTACTCTAATGTTCCAACCTCCTATCTACCGATTTGCTTCATTTCCTGCGAGAGAAGTGATAATCAGATCTATATACATTTATACAAGAAACGAGAAATGTCGTTTATATGCGCAGGTAGTTTCTGGTTCGATATTGACTTTACATCTATACCGGTATGACAATAACTTTCTCTTGTTTACATAGGTGCAATTATTTGCCGCAACACCCATTAATATCAAAATTATTAAGAATGATTAAACTTGCTATTAATCGCATAGAATTCTCCCATGAAAATAGTCGTGACTGTTAAGACTAGTATATAAATCAGAATCGTGAGGGAGTTATTAAACCACCAATAAAAAAAACATCGATACGGTTTCGGTATTTTGGAAACAAAAATTTTGCTAGATATTTCATTATATGGAAATTTTTATAAATATTTTTTCTACGTCACACTCTGACTTAAGAAAGCTTTTTATTAAAATCTACTCTAAATGTTAGAATCTGAACGTAAATACTGCTGTGCACTCAAAAAAATGTCTGGTTAAATCAACCAGAATTCTGGTTAAATATGCCCTTACTATTTTTTATGGTTAGACTAACCAGAATTATGGTTGAATTAACCAGAATTTTTATTTTTTATTATATTTTAAAGGATTTTCGATTATATTAAGGATGGACTATAAAAGTGTGGTAAGCTCTTACACATTTTGGGACTCTTTAGGCAAATAAGCAGTAGGAATTTTCAGAATTTATATATTGGGTAAAAGGAAAAAATTTCCATGTTTAGATGGATATTATATTAATTTTGTCTGTATGTGGGCGTCCGCATGAAAAGGGCCCTTATGGCCGGTTCTAGTTTAGCAGATATTCACGTTTTTCTAAGTTGAGGTCAAAATTAATATTTTTGGGTTTGAGTGGGAGATGGTACTGGGACCTATAGTGAATTAATTGCGAATATACTCATATTCATATAGTAACCGAAAGTCGATATATTTCATGTTGGAAGAAAAAATATAACATGTGTGCTTATTGCACTCACCAAATTGAGATGCGTTTTTTCTCGAAAAATGGTTTTTCGGAGTTCCAACTTCAAAAATTCCCCTGTGACACATTTTTCAACTTAGAGGGTTCATTTTGGGCCTAAAATGCCGGAAATTTATCCGGCTGTATGGCCCTATATGTAACTCCATACCGACCATAAGGACCCTTTTCATGCGGACATCCACATATACAAAAGATATGTTTCTCCTAAAGTACAATACTAAAATTTCAGAATTTTAAATGTTTCAGAATAAAAAATGATATGCATGTGGAAAAATGTATTAATCTTCTGTAATTAATTAAAGACTATTAGTGAGCACACGCAACACACTCCTCTTTTAATTATGAACTAATACTATTAAGAAAATTTATTTCATGTAGATAATTCCAAACTAGCGCACAATAATGAATTTAACAAAAGAGATAAAGTACCGAGGATATAACGCGACACTGCGGTATTAATAAAACAATAATCGCACTGTTGAAACCACAAAGGAAAAGCCTGTTGATTACGCTTTTGTCGGACAAGCTGTTTTGTACCTATAAATAGATCTGTTTATTTCAGATTCGCAATCGGCTCTAAATTAAAATGAGTGAGAAATGGGTCACTGAATCAAATCAATAAGAATTATCACTGATTCACAACGCAATTCTTTGGTGGAAATTTAGAATATACATCTACAAATCCGGCATATTTTCCCGGATTTTAATGTCCTCATCCAGCACATTTTTCTCTTGCGGAAAAAGGAATTACCTAACCTCATTTCGTCAGCAGAAATTGCAGAATTATATGCAGAAGGGCAAGAAGGGATTAACACATTCTTCCCTGGATCAAATCCCAAACCCTTTTTCATGAGCGTAGCAGAGTTGTTTACAAAAAAATAGAATGAAAGAGGAATGAATAGACATTTATTCATAAATATTATATTAGCATGTATCCATTTATACCATAAAATTTTGAACAATAACAATTTAAAAATCGCTTGCACATAATGTTTCTAAATTTATTTATTTTTTTTCAAACTTTTTCTCGGGTGAACCCGGTTTTTCGTCATAGCCACGGACTAAGTCAAGTGACTGATGAGATGAGGATGTTATAAGTTATTTTAATACGATGTTTGAAATCATTTGCGATGATGTTGTAGGTACAAAATTAGGAGCATGGTATAGTTTGCAGTTTGGCTTTACCGCTGTTATCCTTACACAGCGGCCGTGTGTGTTGGAGGTGACAACAGTCGCCTCTGGATGCTTTCTTAGAGCTACTTTTTTACCAAAACTACTTTACCAACATTAATATTTACTGTGTGAGAAGTTGTAGGCTCCGGAAGCTACGATCATGGTTCTTTAAAGCAACCAATTCCGACGCAACTGCAACGTTTACGTCATCTGCTTCTGCTCCTTCTGTCCTAGAAGGTAAGCAAGAGCGGGAAATTTACGCGAGATAACATCGGGCAACACTGTTCCTTGGAGTCAGGTCTCTAGCCGCGGATGATCTTACGCGGCAGACGGGACAGTTGGGGATGAAGCTTTCACCTCTGCATACTTTTTTAGAGCTACCAATCTTTGTAGAATGTTATGAGGAACAGTGTTGACGGACCAGATGAAGTGATCCCAGAAGAACAGCCTTTTGCATCCGGTTCGCGATGGAATGAGCCTGACGCTGGCAAGGCGGAATCTTGTTGAGTTGGCTAATAAATGAAGCTTTCATACCTCCAAGACAGCCGATTATGAGAACTACAAGATGGACTTTGAAGCCTTGGTAGAGCTTGCTCAACTCGAAAAGAAGTGCTTGATATTTCGCCCGTTTTTCTTCCTCCTTTACCGTGATATTACCATCGGCTGGTGCCGAGAATTCAATCACGTAAATGATCTTGTTCTTCAGATCTTGGAGAACAATATCAGGCTTCGTAGCACTGATACGTTGAGTGGTGGAGAATGAGAAATTCCAGTAGATCTTACACTGATCATTCTCCACAACGGACTCGAGTTCCCCCTGGGCGTATGGCAAGACGGGCAATAGATCAACACCATAGAAGTGCCTCAGATGGTAATATAACACTTTTGGAGCCGCATTGTGTCTCTCTATGTACCCGTATCGTGCATATTTAGAGCATCCACTGAGAACATGTCCAAGTGTTTCTGGCTCTTGCTTACACGCTCGACAGTTGGTATCGCCTACAGGTATATTCATTATACGCTCGCGGTAAGCTAAGGTGTCTATAAAGCCATCCTGACAGGCAAAAAGAAATCCCTCAGTCTCCGATTTTAATCCAGCAGACTTGAGAAACATGTTGGACAGACCCATCGAGAGCTCTTCTCTACGTATAATGCCGTAGAATTTACCATGAAGGGGCTTGTCAGCATGTTCTCTTAGTAGAAGCGTATGTTCTGCTTCCTGTACACGACTTTTGAGCACCAAAGGTGTTAGTGATGCTAGGCCATGTGTAGTGTCGCTGGAATCAAATGGGAGGCCAAGCTCCTCTGCGGCCCTATCTGCGGCACGATATAGAAACGCCGCAGCATTGACGACTTCATGTTGATGTACTAGTCGAATAAGAAAATCTGTGCTATTTAGAACTGAGCAGGCTGTAGCCAGAACCGTTCTGCGATGAAGACACTGTAAGCTCAGCAAGCCTCTACCCCCTTTATCTCGAGGGAGATATATTCGAGGTACGGAAGATCTGGGATGATGACTTCGATGGATTGTCATCATCTTGCGTGTGCTTCGGTCAAGTTGCTTCAACTCATCGACGTTCCATTTTACTGAACCAAACGTGTAGAGCAGTATAGGAACGGCCAGCATATTGTTTGCCTGGATCTTATTCTTTCCAGATAATTCGGAAGCCCAAATTTTTCTGAGAATTTGGCGATACCTTTTTCCAAGGGCCGTTTTTAACGCACGCACATCATGGGTGCACATCACCGTATATTCTCTTTTGTTCGGCGGGCCACATAGGTATCCAGAGCTTTTGCCTCGGAGCACAATAGATAGAGGCAAGAGGGAGATGCAGAAAAGTATTGGACTTAGAGAGTCTCCTTGGAAGACCCCCCTCTTATATGTGATATAGCTTGTAGTCACTTGTCTTTTGTCAGATGTTATGACAAATCTTGTCCGCGACAAGAGCATGAGCTCTTTTATGCATCTCTCTATTTTTGGATGCACCTCCATGCACTCAGTGAGCTTAATAAGTAGCTCATGATTCGTGTTATCGAATGCCTTACGGTAGTCAATCCAAGCCATGGACAGATTGCGTCGATACCTGATCGAGTCCTGGGTAATACACATGTCTATTAACAGGTACTCCCTGCAACCTGCCAGACCTCTCTTGCATCCACGTTGTTCAACAATTGCACTCTATACCGACTCGATAGATGTTAATATCCTCTCTTTGAGGATGCCAGTGAATAGCTTGTAGCTGGTGTTTAAACAAGCTATGGGCCTGTAGTTCTTTGGACTTGACAAATCTCCGGTCTTAGGGATCAATACCGTGCGTCCTTCCACTAGCCACTGCGGGACGGGTTGTTCTCCGTTTAAGAAAGTAGTAAATATACGAGCTAGATGTTGGTGCGTAGAAGTAAACTTCTTCCACCAAAAGTTGTTGATTTTATCTGGCCCTGGCGCTGAAAATATATCTGAAGTGTTTTCATTTAGCTCATAAGTATCTCCATATACTTGTTCCCAGAAGACTTGAATCTCTTCTTGACTAGGCGGATTTTTAACGGCACGTGACGTTTTATTGAACAGACGGGAAAGATGAGTAGAAAAGGTGGAATTTTCCTGAATCCACTTTACTCGCCGTTCAAGGCGCTGTTTCGCTGTTGGAAGAGATCTTATTTTTTGCGTCCAGTTCTGCTTGATCGTCAACAGTTTACACTTGTTCAGCGTGTGATTTGCTTTCCTTAAGTTTCGAGCAAGTGCCCTAACTTTTGGAGTGAATTTTTTATTTAATGTTATGTAGCTAATCACGCACTGAATATTTGATGCATGCCGTCTCGCCGTTTCAATTTTGAATTGAAGCTGTGCAATACGCTCGCGAGTCTTACTCAGACGTACTGAAGTATCGTTACTTCTATTGTCGCTAAGCAAGGAGACCGCCTTCTCGTAAACAACACAGTTCAGATTCCAGAGATTAACATCTTCGGGGAGCAAATCGGGGAGAGCAGTATTAGCTTCTGCTAATTTGTCCATCCTGAGAAAGACTTTTTGGTGGATAGATCTCATACTTCTCATGTTAGCATTATTGGCTATTTGCAAAGGTGGTCTTGCTGGAACGGGTGGAATGTTCGACGGAGGATGTTGCTCTTCTTCTTGTTGATAAAGAGTTTCATATCCGTTTTTTCGCCAAAAGGATACCTGATCTCTTAAATACTGAGGCGTTTGATGAGCATATTCCGGGTGCATATTGACCCAACGGTCATGTAACCTCTGCATGAATCCTCTTCGCGCCGGTGAGCTTCTTTGCCAACAGGTAAGGATGTCTCTCCTGAGTTGGTCCGACCATTTAAATCGATGTTCTCACGTTTGTCCGGGGCTATTTGACTATTTACTATTATTATTATTATTATTGTTATACTATTAAGCCATTTCCCTTTCGGGGTAGGCGTGACTCACTCGGTGAGGAAGGGAGTAATGTGAGGAAGGATGTATACAGATTTCTTAGATTGATCCAGAATTCTCGAGTTATTTATGTAAATAACACGTTCGTTCAGAAACACTGCTCGGACCCAGGTTGCTAATCAATATTTCTAGCGATTACCCCAAGTGAAGAGCCTCATAAAGTCGTCATGTAAGAATCCCCACTCAGGCCCATTAGTATCCAAGGTCTTTTATTTCAGGCATCATTCACTCTACTGACACGCTTTTTATACACTATTTGTCACTACACTTTTCTATCCTGGCATACTTCTCTAGCTTCCTTCACGTCTACGTATTTTTTCATGCAAGCTCTCGTGTTTCTATGGCTTCTTATGTCTCCTTGAATTAGGGTCTCATTCATACATTCTAACCATCCTTTCCGCGGTATGCCTCTGGGCACACTGCCATTTACTTTACCTTGATAAACTTGTTTCGTTAGTCGTTCATCTTGCATTCTCTCAACATGCCTGAACCATCTTAACCGTTTTTTTTCCATATGCCAACTAGTGTCTCTTCTGCATCTCATTCTTTTAGGATTATCTCATTACTCGCTTTGTCCATCAGTGTTTTTCCGCATATAACGCGCGGGAATTTCATGCGAATAGCGTTAATTTTACTCTTACCCTTTTCTTGATAGGTCCATGTCTCGCTACCGTATAGCACAGTCGGTACAAATATAGAACTATGTTACTATGTGTTGCCATTTTAGCTTTTTTTTATATGTTTTTACTTCTGAGAATGGACCCTGCTCTACCGATGCGCCTATCTAACCCCCCATCTATTTTTCCGTCGCTAGTGAATAGGCTACCCAAATATACGAACTTGTCAACTTGTTCTACTCTGTCATCATATAGGACAATGTTGCACATTGTTTTCTCACTCTTTACTCCCAACACAATAATTTTTGTTTTATTTACGTTAATTTTGAGGTCTATGCTCTTCATGCTTGTATTCAGTTTGTTTCACATTCTTTGCAAGTCTTCGATTGATTCTGCCATAACAACCTCATTATATGCAAACGCTAACCCACGTACCCTCACTGTATAGAGATCCATACCTTCTTCATCGAAGAGGGCCATTCTTCTACACTTATCCATGAATATAATGAATAGCCATGACGACAAAACGCATCCTTGTCTAACACCTTGCATAATATCGAACCAGTCCCACAGTTTCCTATTAACCCTTACACTCGCTTTGTTACCAGCATATATTGTTTTTATTGCTTGTAGGAGCCATCCATTTACTTCGTACTTTTTCAGGACTTCCCAAAGTTTACTTCTATAAACCTTGTGAAACACTTTTTCTGGATCAATAAATGCACAAAAAACTTTTTTCCTCAATCTCAAACTTTTTTCTGTGATCTGTCTCAAGCTAAATATTTGATCCATACATGATCTTCCTGGCATAAATCTGCTTTGGACTTCCCATATATTTTCTTCTATTATTTTTATTACCCCACGAATAAGTATTTTTGAGTATATTTTACTTACGGTGCTTAATAAGCTGATACCTCTGTAATTATTGCACTTGCTTTCATCTCCCTTGCCTTTGTATATTGGTACGATAATCGCTTTTTTCCAATTGTCAAGGACTTCTCCCATCTCGATACATGAATTTTTGCAACACCCACCTCAAAAGTTGACGCTTTCATGAAACTTCAAAAACTGGTGTTGGTATCTTCTTGAAATGAACTTAGATTTAACTGGAACAAATCTTTTAATGATTGAAGTTTTGTTTTTAGGGTTTCGTAGCCCCGGGATGAAACCCTTATGGTTTCGGTCGGGTGTCCACCCGTCAGTCGTACAAAAGGGCATAAGTGCCAACATTTGGCACAGCAAAAGGGCATAAACGCCAAAATTTTTTTTTTTTCAAACCTTTTTTTTTTTTAAATTTTTTTTCAACATTTTGTTTTCACAAAATTGTTGTTTCAAAATTTTGTTGAACAAACATTTGTTCGAAGAATTCTTTTTGCGAACATTTTTTTGTAAAAAAATTTGTTTACAAAATTTGAATATCTTTTGTTTTAAGATTCTATTAAGACTTAAATTAACGTCTTAATAGGCTACGAAACCCTATTCCTTGTAGGCTCTCGGCGCCTACTTTGACTAATTTTTTCGTTTTCGGCCCCCGCGCGTGGGGGGGGGGTCTTCACTCCACTCTATGCAATATAAAATTAGTATTTTTCGTTCACTCCTCGCAACACAACATTTCGGACGGGCGTTGCAAAAATAGCGTGTGATACACCCGCTCATAGGTGATTGCTAACTCGTGTGATTGCATCATTGGCCTGCGGCTCGAAGCACTCGTCTACGTTTTCGCACTTGCTTCGCTCGTGCGCTAACCACCAACTCATGCTTGGAGCCTCCGGCTTATAATACAAAATTCACACTCGCACACAATCACATATTTTGCGCACTTGTATCATGAATAACTATTAACAGTTCGCTCAACCTGTGAGGTATGTCCTCCTCACCGTATTTAAACATTTCAGTGTTAATACTGTCTACACCAGCAGCCGTACCGTTTTTCAAGTTCTTAATTATATCCCTAACCTCAGTGACACAGACTTTCTCAATTGACTTTTTTAACGCATCATATTCTACATCGCAGCTCTGGTGCCCTATAGCTTCATCCCCCAATAATTTTTGAAAAGAGTCTTTATCGTCTATAGTATCCCGTCTGTATCATATAGCAATTCGCCTTTGCTATTTCTCATGTTGACAAACTCTATACTGTTACTTCATTTCATCAATTTATATAATAGTTTCTTGCTTCCTTCAAAGTCGTTTTGTATTTTCTTCTCTTCTTCTGTTCTAATGTTATCTTTACTTTTCTTGACTAGTCATTTAACTTTCCTCTTTTTGTGTCGGTAAACATTTTTATGTCTATTTCTCTCCTCATCGCTAAGACCTGTGATGTTTAACTTTCTTAGATACGCTTTTTTCTCTTCGTGAACGGCTGAGCGGATTTCATCATTCCACCACGCAGCACCAGACATTCTTCCTACAATTGCAGTACCAGACACTTCGGTTGCAGTTTTAACAATGATATCCAGGAACATAGTCTATGCGCCCTCTGTATCTTTATTGCTTATAAGGGCCTCCCAAGTTGTCCTATCTATGCCTTTGTTCATCTTATTCTGAAAATAAATTCGCACTTCCGGCGTCTGTAAGTTCTCAATTTTGATTCGCGTTTGTTTCTTTTTTTTTGTTCTTTTTCTTCTCCATCCTTGACCTGATTTTATTTTGGAGACTAGAAGGAATCAGTCTTTCATCCGCAATAACGAAGTCAATTATACTGTGACTATTTCCTTTAAACCAGGTGTACACGTGGATCATTTTATACCTAAACTAAGTATTAGTAATAAATAAGCCCTTTTCTAAGCATAAGCTAACTAATATTTTTCGGTCATCATTTTTTCTTGGATCCCCAAAATTACCTAGCCCCCTTTCTGTATCTTCATCTTTACGCTGGACGCCGACCCATCAGTTCATGTCTCCTAGTATAATCATTCTTTCGCCATGATCGCAAGTACTTATTGTATCATTTAAAGTGTCCCAGAAGGCGTCCTTGACTTCTCTCGGATCGCTATCAACTGGGGCGTAGCACGCTATGATGAATAATCTTCTGATTCCTACCTTCATTCTAGCCCACAACAATCTGGGATATACAAAATCATGATCTTTGAGATGCTGTCTTGCTTTTTATTCATGATTAAACCGACCCCTTGACTACCATATGATTCACTATCTACTCCTGACCATATTTCAAATCCGCCTTTCAACACTCCATTTTCTAAGTTTCTACTTTCGCATCCCTTTTTCTGTGTTTCAGGTACACATAAAATATCTAGCTTCCTCATGTGCATAGTTTCTCGTAGTTCTCTTACCTTAAGATCATTCACTCCTCTAGCATTCGAAACACCCAGTCTCCATTCATCGCTTGAAACTCGACCTTTACGTTTACCGTGTGCACGCCTTTCGTCAATCAAAAAAATTCTGCTAAGAAACGAAATCTAAATCAAACAAAACCTAATATATCCGAAAGTTACGCAAGTCAACGCAGAAAATCATAAGAAATGGAAAGATTTATATTTAAAAAAAGGCTGTGGCTAGTCGTCCCGAAAAATTGGGGGAGTTGGAAAAGGGGATGTACTAGTCGTCCCGAAAATTCGGGACGACTAGCCAAGCTTATGAAAAATACTTCCCTACTCATCCCGAATTTCGGGACGACGAGACACTCCGTTAAAAAAATTGATTATGCTTTTGAGCGACAAATTGAATGAACATTTTTTTAGCCCCTTTTTCATAAATTAGTTTGTAATTTAATTACACGAAGAAGGCCTATAAATTATACTCTTCACCTACAAAAATTAATTAAATTCAATCAGCCGGTTGGGAGATTTGGTGTTCAAAAAAAAGTATAGTCTCAAAATTGAAAATCCTGTACCTCACTAAATTTTGAAAATGTTGGAAAACCAGTTCAACCATAAACTTCACTCATCCAACACTACAGTGTCATTAAGTTTCATCAAAATCGTTCGACCTCCTACAACTCTGTTATTCAAGAAATGGATTGACCCTATAGGGATTATGAAACCTAAAATATTGTTACTCACTCTTCTCTTTGATGGAACAAAGCGAAAAAAATTTGCGATCATGTGAATTATCATCACGTCAGCTTTTTTTTCATGGTACATCGAAAAGTTTCGCACAGCACGCGGATACGTAAACGAGACGTATTGTTTGGTGAACGTCAATAGATCTTCTTTAGTAAATTGAATTTCACTTTGGCAGTCCAGCCAATATTCCGTATTCCGTTCGCTGCGTGGCGCCGTCGCCATATCAAAATAGAACATGCCACAATAACTTATTCGGCTGAACAAAATGGGGTAGTATTTTATAGAGTCCCGTTGGGTTACATATGATGAATACGTCAACGGCCGGGAACGTGTGACTGGAATACCATAATCCGTCAACGAAGTCGCGGCACGTGAATCGCGCCTTTTTCCGGATAATCATAAAACATTTATTTTTCCTGATAACTTTCATTCATAAAATTCTCCATTCTTATATCTCTTCATGATAGGGTAACTGTCTCAATTACTTTGTTATCAAGCGTCAGTCTTACTTTATTTGACTATTATTTTTAATACATAATGAAATAACAAAACGGGTTTCTATATTTGTGATAAATTATAGCTTATTAACAAAAATCACTATAAAACACTACTATTTCCAATTTTAAAGTAGATTTTTCTTTGGCTAAAATCGTTGAAACAATTTTTTTCAAAGAAAAAATTTTGTAAAAAAATAACTGTCTGAAGATTATTCTCTCATTTTATAAATTGGAAACAGTAGATTTTTGAGGAAAGATTTTCCCGTAAAATAAGCCATGATTTATGAGAATCCAACCACTTAAAAAAATTTGTTTTCCGTAAGTTTTAAATTTTTTCGTAAAAAATAATGTTTTTCTTTCATAGAAAATGACTGATTTATTATTTCAACATTTAAAATCATAGAAAACTTTTTTTTCCAGACACATGATTTTTGGTACGATGACCACCTCAAGATTTAAAATTAATTTTAAAACAGAATGTTTTCTTTTAATTACATTTAAAAATTAGTGTTAAATGATGTAATAAATGAGCACTTGGATGGTTCACAAATTCAATTGGAATTTTTTTCGTGCTGGAGGTCAACGATCATGTAAAACACGTGGGAAAAGTCATGTTTTCGTGTTACGGAATAACTTACGTGAGTGTGCGAAAATTTTACGGGAGAGATATAGGACTTGTAGAGGACTTTTCAACAAAAAGTTTTATGTGTCAATCATATTGGTTTGCCACACGCACCCAGGGTGTCCCGAAAAGTACACCTCATTCAGAAAATGTAAATTCTGCACGAAATCTACACATTTGAGCACTTCATTCTTATTCTTATTTATTCTTAATTATTGTTAGTCTAATGAAATAATTGTCAATATCTTAAAATAATTTTTTATTATTTAAACATGGCCAATGGCCATGCCACGCTGAAAAAACCAGTTCTCGTCAGATCACTGAAGTTAAGCAGCGTTGGGCGCGGTTAGTACTTGGATGGGTGACCATTCGAGAATACTCCGTGCTGTTGGCATATCATGGGTGTGGTGAGCCCACACTTGTAGTTATTTATAACTACAAGAAAACTATCCACCTAGAAACACTACCCGAATCGGGTAGTGTCACGCCTACCCTGAAAGGGAAATGGCTTAATGGTATACTACTACTACTAAGCAAATTTTATTGGTTTGAATCATTGTTTCTATCTCAAAAAGTCGGCTTTTTTCCAACAGAATCAAAATCAGTCATACAATATATTGTATACGTGTTGGATGCCCAGCTTTATGATTTAATAAATGATTATTTGTTGAAATAAACTAAACTTGCCTAAACAATATTTTTTCCAGGATATTTGAGAATTACCTACCTTATACCTATATACCCACATGCACACTACTATTCTCCAACCGAGCAAGTCACGCCTACCCCGAAAGGGAAATGGCTTAATGGTATAATAATAATAATAATCTTTCCTTTCTGCTATAAGTATTACAACGTATTATAACGGATAAAATGTATTGAAAGGCAACCTTAATTTTTATTTTGTTAGAAAAGAGCCAACTTTTTGAGAGAAAACTATTATTTAAATAAATATAATTTGTTGAAACAATTGGAAATTACTTTAAAATATTTCTAATTTACATTTTTGGATTCAGGGGTACTTTTTGGGACATCGTAGGGGTGGCAAACCCATATTATTGATACATGGAATTCTTCGTTGAAAAGTTCTTTGAATTTCTCATGACAGTTTCTCAAATCCACCTGGTAAAATTAAAATTTCAAAAAAACAAAAATATGCAATTTCTTTCTTCGGATTTGGAATCGAATTGGTGGGATGCGAATCAATTTTAAAACTTCACAAAAAATCTTAAAAGTTTCTTTTCTAACAAAATTGGATGAAAATAAAATCGCTGCAAATAGTTGACAACTCTTTTGACTATTACCGTTAATTTTTATTATTAAGCTATTATTAACTTCTAACATTAGCGACATTAATAATTACAACAAAATTCATAACTCCTAATATATTTGTCAACAGTGGGCAACGCTTCTATCCAATTTTAAGATAAAAAAGCTCAAAGTTTCTCTGTGTTCATTACTTGGTGACTTTGTTACAAAAAAAAAATGACCAGAAGTTTTCTATAAGCAAAAAATTATTTTTTAATTAAAGTGTGTTTTCAAATTCAAACTTCCTAAAATCAAGTTACATTAGTTAGTCCTGCTTCCTTATGTCCAATCTAAACTTCGGCTTTTTTCTTAAATGATCTTAAACATGATTTTATATTCTTTAAATATTAAAAAAATATATATTTACAGTGAAAATCAGTTCGTTCTGAATGACAATCAATAATAATATTTTATGCACTCAGAGTAGTTACGCTATTCACGCAGCTATTTAAGAACGTTTCGGTACAAACGAAACTAAATCATAATAGTCGGTGAGTTATTAATCATAATGGAAAAATAATTATCGAGCCATCGGACAGACGCTTCTAACAAATCGACCAGCAGTCAATGAATCGCCCCTAATTGTGAAGAATGGTCGTGCTTGTATGTGCTGATTCGACAGTCGATGTATATCCGGCAACATGTGTCCATTATCATTCCCTGGTTGCAACTATTCGATACGGAACGAGCTTTGTTGGACTATTTAAGAAACATTCCTGCCTACCTATCCTTACGTTTATATCAGTTATAATTTACAGTTAATATTTTACAGTTACTTCCTGAAGTAACTTTTTTATATAGAAAAAGGATTGTAAAAACTAAGCTTGCAAGAAATGTATGGCGTAATCTTAAAAACGTTTGTTTGCTAGAAAAGCCAATAATATTTTTGATCAGTTAACCACGTTATTTGGTTTTCGTAATCTGATAAACGTTCGGTAGTTACCAATATTTGTTACAATTGTTCAATTTTCATTCAGTAAAATTTTAAGTACCAGAAGTGAAATATTTCAATTGGTAGGTTTTACCTATTTTGTATTAAAGAATTCATTATAATTTAAAAACAAATTATACGACTTAATCTCGATAATTTAAGTGATTTCAAATTCTTCAAATTTTAAATGTTTTATTATACATAGTAAATTAGAGCGCCTTTTAAATTCTCAGGCTCCTAAATTAAAACGTAAATAATTTTAATTTTGACACTTTCAAGTGTTAATCTTCTATTTTTTGAGTCGCAGAAACTTTTAGTGACGAAATATGTTATATATATGACATATATGTGACATGTATTTTTCTTATTTGAGAAAAAAAAATTCATGGAGTTACAAGTATTTCAATTTTGAAGGCTACTAAATTAAAATTTCTTACGTTTCTATAGTTTTTGATCTATTTCATTTTCATATATTCATTTTTTTCAAATTCTGGTGAGTTTTATTGTTCTCTTCAGAAATCCGTCAGTATATTCGAAACATTTTGTAAGTTTTATGCGGCCTAAACCATGTTTGTGGCCAAACCATGTTTGTATCTTTTGTGATATATTACATCTTTTACGAAGAAAATAGGAAAATTATATTTTTAGGAAAAAAAATTCTCTCAGTCTCAAAAATGGTTAAGCCTGCATAAAACTCACATGATGCCTTCCTTATATTAGAAGAAAATTAATAAAAATATTGAAAAAAATAAAAATTTTCCAATGAATGTTGTAGAAATAAAACCCTACAGAAGAAAAAAAGTAATAGATACACTAAGACTAAGAGTCTAGTTTTAAGTGAAAAATGAGCTTAAATCTAGCTATTGGAAAGAAAATGTAATTAAATCACTTTTAATTTATAAAACAATTAATCTGTAACAAAAGTACAACTTTTTTCTTTATAGGAAATTGAATGTTGAACTTTAATTATATGTGATCCTTCAATACGTTTGTGTAGACTGTAGACTGTATCATTTATGAAATAAAACTTTTTCTATACCTTACATTCGCGACAAGAAAATTTGTAAAATTTTACACAGTCAAGAAAAACAATTGTAAACGATTTAAATTATACATTGAAGAAGGGAGATTGTAGAACTATTGTATTTCGAAGTACTGAAATTGGACAATTATTGTACATTGTAGAAAGTAAATGATGTACATTTATATATTAAACAAAATGTATTTTCACATTTCAGGCATGAGATTCAGGCATGAATTTTAGTATACACGGGCATATTAAATTTTCTATATGTTTACTAAATTCATTTCACTTTGTAATTTTAGTATATTTACGTATACTAAATTTCTTTTATGATTATTCTTCTATTTAAAAGGTATCTTCAATTTATTAACATAAATGTAGCTTAGAGATATGGTTATTTGAAATTATAACTTTGGTCTTTAATTTCATTTTTCATCTGATCATGTTTACAGATGATGAAGACGGAACCCACGCGAAACAAAACGCGTATACTAAATTTCTTATACATTTATACTGAATTTAGTATACGCGTATACTAAATTTCATGTACGTGCATACTAAATTCAGTATATGCATATAGTAAATTTACTGTACGCTGGTATACTAAATTTAATTTCATGTTGTGCATTCTTGCTTCCATTACATGTATACTAAATCTCTAGTACAGATTTTGCTAACAGAGTACAATGAAGAATCAAAATGGTGTAAAATTGAAATATAGTGAATTTAGAAATGATACAATACTTGGAATTGGATATATTGTTGCAATTATTGTACAGTATCATTATAAATATTTAAAAAATAGATAATAAACAATTAGTATACAATCTATGTAGAAAAAAATCTTGACAATTAGAATCTTACATTAAAGAAAGGAAATTTCATGATCACTGTACTTTGAAGTACAGACATTGTACACTTATTGTACTTTCAGGATATTATATTGGGTGCAATTGAAAATAAAAAAGAAGGGATTTTGCAGAAGATCTTCATGAATTTTTTCTTCAAAGGGGTAAAGTCGGCTAGGGTGCAGAGTAAATTTGGCTATAGGTTACGGGATAAAGTTGGCTGAATAGGGTACGGGGTATAGTCGGCTAGAGTAGTGAGCAAAGTCGGTTGGGGTATGATGTAATGCTGGTTATGTTACGGTGTAAAGTCGGTTAGGATACGGGGTGAAGTCGGATAGGATCTTCCTCTACTTCCCCCGGGAGAAAAATTGTGACGGACGGACACCTGACCGAAACTATGAGAGTTTCTTCCGGAGGCTGCGAAACCCTGAAAATGAGAAAATTATAAATAGTTATATTCCTTTAAGCATTCAATTTCAAGAAGAAGAAATTGGTATGATTCATTCTCATTTTCCTTAATCACTTCGAACGCTCTCTGCCTGAAGAAATTAGTATAATTGCCATAATCTAGTTTTAAACAAAAATAAGTCGTACATCTATTTATAGACAAAAAGTTGTGTAAAACACTTTATCACTTTGAATCAACGAGTATGGTCGAGATTAGATACGATATCGAGAATATCTATAGGTATTGTGATACAATAGCGAACTGTCACTATTATGGGGGACATTGTCGAAAGCCGATATGAGTCGCGTGTGGCCCGAGGTATACAAGAGCAATATCGAGCTTCAACTCGGTCCCTTCAACCACCTTTTCATTTGGCCTTTATAGTAGTGACCATAGGAAGAGAGAAAGAAAGATATGAGAGACTGATACAAGATCTTGATTTCACGTTTGTTTTTACTCCAAGCAAACTCTGTCTCAACATCTAATATCTGTCCCTTTTTTCTAACCCATGAAAGAATAGTTTCGGAAAATCAGTCGGAATCTTTATGGTCAAATTTTTGTCCAAGGACCTCGTCACCTTCCTTTTTTTCACACAATTTCTATTTTATTTTCTCCTTATCGCCGGTTCTAGTTTAGGAGTTATTCGCAGTTTTCTAAGTTGAGGTCAAAATTATCATTTTTGGGGTTGAGTGGGGGCTGATACTGGGACCAATAGTGAATTAATTAGAACTATACTCATATCCTAATAGTAAACGGAAGTAGGCGAGGGGCGTCTCACTCAAAAAATCACGGCTTATTCCGTCAGAAATCAGATGGCAATCTGTAAGGATTCCGGTAAGGCAATGTATGCCGTAAAAATCAAAGTAGGAAATCATCAGTGAAGGCACGAATTCGTGAAATCGTTTGAAAACGGAAAATTCGTACGAGTCCGATGGTTTTTGATGAAATCGTCAAGTATTCGTAGCAGTTCGTAAGGACTTCGAGTGGAACCGCAGGGAATCATTGGGATTCATGCTTGAATTCGTTGGGAATTCGAGGGGAGTCCCCGCAACGACCGCGTGACCGGACAAATCTGGGACCTGCGCAGTATGCATGGTTATAAAATTTGATAATTGGCTTGATGAAATTAAATATTTAGAAGGCCTAAATCAAAATAATCTTGGTAAAAATAATATAAAATATATTATTCTTAATAAGTTACTCTTGTAGAAGGGTCAAAAACGGAAAATAAGTTTCTTATCATTTAAATTTAAATGTAATATATTTTAAATTATCATTATCAATTTTATTAAATATAAACTTTTTATCAGATGTTCGCCACAGAATAAAAGCTTTGTTCTTTTTTCCCGCCGGTGTTTATCTGCATTTTAATACCGATAGATACCCTTCCCCGTGTAACAGACCGTAACATTTCCCTCAGACCCCCCCCCCCCTCTTACAACATTTCCGTAACATTTTTTGTATTATGTTTAAAAACATAATAGAGGTTTTCTAAATAAAAAAAAAAGGTTTTCGAGATGAAGTGTTGTATAGAAATAAATAAAACAACATTTTGATGTAACACTGAATGCTTTTACAATTTTGTTTTCAGTCACAAATATTGAAATTACAAGAAAAGACGTATTATCAGTTTGTTTTTAAACTTATATAAACATAAATTTTAGAAGTTTGGAAGAAATAAAAAATCCCTTAAAGTTCATTTTTCAAAATAAAAAATCCTGAAAAATTTTCCAATAAATCTTAAGAAATTCCTTTTTTTATCCTTTCAAATTTTTGAAACTTTCTAATATTTTTGAATTATTCAAATTTTTCGTGATGTTTGTTAATTCTGCAACATTTTGAAGATTGTCTTAAAATCTTTCAGATTCTTCTTTGAAAATGTTAGAAATCTTCTCAAATGTCTTAAAATCTTTTTAAACCTTCTCTTAAAATTAATTTTTCATAATGAAAAATTATTTTAATTTTTGCTAGGAACCTAAAGAATTTTTTTTTATTTTCTTGAAACCTTACAAAATTCCTAAAATATCTTATAAATTTTTATTATTTTTGAATCGTGCGAAAACTTCTAAGTATCTCTTACACTTACTCAAATTTGTTCTAAAATTATGTATTGCGGCAGAATTTCGCTTTTAAATCTTTTACATACTCTTTCTCAAAATTTTAGGAAGTAATTAAAAATGCTTTGTATTCTTTTTCAATTTTCTCTTAGAATTTATTAAGAAAAAAATCATTTGAAATTTTCTCATAAATCTTAAGAAGGAGCTTAGGAATATTTTTTCATTCTCTTGATTGAGTTTACCTAAAATTTTTTTAAATCCTGAGAAATTAAAGGAATTTTCTCACAGACTTCGATATTTTTTCTCCTCGCACATTTTACAAAATTCAAAACTTGAAATTATTCTTCTACAATTAAACCTAAACTATTTGTAGATGATTCTAAGACCAATCTATTAAAATTATTAAATTTTCCAATTAGGAAAAGAAAATAATCCAAAATATTTAAATACATTTATAAGAAAAAAAAATGTCCACTAAAATTCAATGCATACTTATTACACAAATTATTTTTTTATATTAAATGAAAGAAAAGATTTCTGACAAAAAATTGAGGTGAAACTATGTAAACTCAATTTAAAGAAATCTTAAAATTATTCATAAGCAAACCCTGCACATTGGAAAGAATCATATGTTTAGTGTCTCTATTTAAAATTTTTTTTAAATTAAGACTGAAAAGAATTTCATGTTACTACGAATAATAATTTTTGCAAAATAAACAAGGAAAAATATTCATAATTAAAAAAAATGAAATTTCAAAACAACCTCACTTTTCAGCTAATTAGAGACAAGAATAAAATATTGGAAAAAACAGGGTGAAAAAGGGAAAAAGTCAACCAAAAAACCCACCTCTCACTTTTTCCTTTCTCCGTCCTTTTTCTACTACAAGGGGACCAACATGTTGCGAGGTCAATTTAAACCTCCTCATCAGGTATTATTTATAGGGAATAACTAAAGGTATAAAACATTAATATAACCTGTAAAGAAAATATTGATTAAAAATTAATTAAATTTAATATAATCAAAATTATTAATTGATAAATTAATTGTTTAATAGAAAAGAAAATTTTTCTATTATCTAGACAAAGAAAATTACTTTAACCAATTAATTACTCTATCCCATACTTTACTATATCTTGAGAGGTCCCTTTTTAAATTAATAGCCTTGTTACCTTCTCTCTTTATAAATAACATCTCCATGAATTCTCTCTTTTTCTGATTTCTTTCATGATAAAGAATTTTAATATCATTCCAATTAAAGTCATGACCATGTGTAACCATATGTTTTGAAAGGACTGAGTGATATCTAGGACTTCTGCGAAAATTATTTTCATGTTCATTTTTTCCTAAATCTAAGAGCCCTTTTTGTCTGCCCTACATAAACTGCATTGCAATCTTTACAATTAATTTGGTAAATAACACATTTTTTGTCTAACGTTTCATATCGATCTTTTCCTAATTTTACAATCACATTGCTCTTAAAAGGAACTCTATATATTGTATGTAAACCTAATTTTCCCAACATAGATTTCAAAATCTTCGAGATTTTATCAAAATATGGAAGAACAACAGTATTGAATGTATTATAATCTTCTCTGTTTATTTTATTTTGATCATTGTTTATGTTTTTTATATATTTTATTCTGTTATGTACATGTTTTTCAATGAAATAAAAAGGGTAATGGTTAAGAAAAAGAATTTGTTTACATTGTTCAATATTTTTTTCATGGAAAACTGGATGTGATAATTTAAGGGCTCTATCAATCCAATTTTTAATGATTCCTATTTTATTTTGAATAGAGTGATTTGAATGAAAACTAAGTGTTCTACCTGAAGAAATCTTTTTCCTATGCCAATCAGTAATAATATGTCTTTCATCAGTTTTAATTAAAGTCAAATCTAGAAAATTTAATTTACCTTCAGTTTCAATCTCAACAGTAAATTGTAATCAAGGGTGTATACTATTAAAATCATTAGGAAGAGTCTTAACATTATTTTTATGTACACTAAGTACTGAATCATCAACATATCTTGCATAAAAATCAATGTTAAAATTGATTTTATGGAAAACTTCATTCTCTAAATCCTCCATAACAATTTCAGCTAAAATAGGAGATAAAACAGATCCTATGGGAGTTCCAAACTTTTGCACATAAAATTTATTATTAAATTTGAAATATACTGAATGAAAAACATATTTTATAACATCAAGAAAATGTTTTTTCGGAATTTTGGTATTCATTTTAATCAAATCCCAACGTTTTTGTATGGAAATTTCGACTCTTTCGTAAGGGATTTTTGGAAACATAGCTATTACATCAAAAGAGACAAATATATGGTCTAAAGGTATTATCACATTTTCAATTAGTTTTAAAAAAGCATTACTATTTTTAATTGATGATTTTGAGATTTGTATTGATTTTTTAATAATTTGTCTCAATAATTCTTTCAATTTTCTAGTTGGGGAACCTATTGTTAAAATAACTGGTCGTAGAGGGTAGTCATCTTTGTGACCTTTAACAAGCCCATAGGCTAATGAGAGATTAGTACTCGATGTATCAATATCACATCTTTCAATATTTATTACCTAAATATTTATTAGTTCTCATTCTGTCTAAAATTTAAAAAGTCCCTTTTTGAAGCATTATGGTGGGATTATTAGGAATCAATTGAAAACTATCTTCATAATTAAAGATATGCAACATTTTTTAAATATAAACATCCCTATGAATCGCTACTGTAATACTTCCTTTGTCTGATTTAGTGATCATTGATTCTGGATGATTAAAAAAAAAATTTTTGTTTCAATTAAACCCTCATTCAATTCCTTTTCTAACCAAGTTTTTGGATTATCATTATTTAAAAAATCATTCGATAAACCCATAAATTGTGATCTAAATTCATCAATTTTATTCTCATGTATTTTTTAAATATTTGATTCAATGTCTTTAATTATTTCAAGTAGTTGAATATAGTTTTTTCCCCCAAATTTGTTGCTAAAACCATCACCTAATCTCAAAATGTCAATAACTCTGTGTGGAATAATTACATTAGTAATATTCAGAATCCAAGGGTCTGGTTGATCATGAAAAAGAACTGAGTGAATACTTAAATGCAGTTTTTGTACATCTCCTTGTTCATTAAGAATGATTAAAAAATTTCGATCATGTTTTTTATTATCCTTAAGGGCGATTTTATTAAGTTTTGTTTCCCTTTCAAAACATTTCTTGATAATAAAGGAGGGAACTCGTTGATTTAATTTCTCAATAAATTGTTTTATTTCAACATTAAAAGAATGTATCTGCGAATGGCAATCCTTAATAGTCAAACTCAAGAGCGATTTTTAAAATTTTTCAGTATTTATATCAAATTTTTCTTTATTTCTTTTGTTTTTGAAATCAAAGCTGACATTTTTATTAATGTCAAAAATCTTCTTAGGAGAAACATTTAAAACAATTTAACATCAAAACCTTTTAAAATTATTAAAAAGATTCTACATTTTTTTCGAATTCATCAAAATAAGTTTTTCCCATAATTTAATTTTTCTTATCTCTTCGAAAATGTAAAAAAGTTGAGAAATTATAGTGTGGTAGCCTGGGTGGTAGCAAAATGTTAAGAACCGAATTATTTCCCAATATATGTTCAAGGTATTTTACTATTAAATATTAATAAAGCAATTTGCAGTTATACATTAATAAATCAATTAAATTTATCAATGAATTTTCACACGTTAAAAATTACGGACAAAATCAACATAATTTTCTTTGACTCCAGAATTAATCAAATTGTAATAGTTCATTACTATATTAATTACTAAATTCTTAAATTAATTTTCATTCTTAGTATTCCTATTGTCACTTTAACTTGAAACCATTTATAAATGTTCTTCAAATAGTTTTTAATGTTCAGAAATCATTAGAAAAGAAGGAAATATTTAAGCAGTGAGTGCGTCACTCGTGCGTTATACGCATTGTACGACTCCGCGCTTCGCAGTCACTGCTTGGATTCGTTCGGATTCGTCAAACTTTGTGGGACTGTAGGAATTCGTAGGGCCAATGCTCCGCAACGCTGTGACTGTACAGCGTTCGGAGCTCCCTATTCCGAAAAAAAGATTCCGCTTTGTCAATATCAGAATTCATCAAAATCGTTAGGATTCGTACGAATACGTTTACTTTGTTCGAACGATTTCATTTGAATCCTGAGTGAGACACCCCTCGGAAGTAGGTATATTTCATATTCGAAGAAAAAATAATATAACAGGTTTGCGTATGGCACTTGCCAAGTTTAGATGCGGTTTTCTCGAAAAACGGTTTCTCGAAGTTCCAACTTCAAAAATGCCCTAGTAACTCATTTTTCAACTTAGAAGGTTAATTTTGGGCCTTGAATGCGGGGAATTTATCCAGCTATATGCTCCTATGCGTAACTCCATACAGGCCATAAGGGCCCTTTTCATGCGGAAAGTGCTGGAAATTTTCATTGACCGAGTCTGTGACTTTAAGATGGGTCTAAAAGCAGTGGCGTAGCCAGGATTTGACGAAGGGGGGGGGGGGGGGGTATGGCATGTCTGAACAGAAAGTATGGTACTACTTACAGGAGAAAAGTAGGGTAATGTAGTAAGCCATACAATTTGTAAATATCATATTTATTATTATATTATTCCTATTTGAACATTAATTTTATAATTTTTTTTTTAATATTGCAATCAGTCAAATAATAACATTATTAATAATAATCAGTCAGTCCTTTTACTTGCGAAGTCCATGGTAATTTCATCAACACTCATACTTATTTCATGAATTGTATGATTTTTTAAACAAATTTAATAAACAAATGCATTATTCGGGTATTTCACGAAGAAAAATATTCTTTTCATTTTTCAATTTCAGTCCTTTCAATTTTTACTGATCCGCAAATAGTTTATGATAGACAAATGTGGAAGAAAAAGGTAATTCTGCTCGATCCTGAAGTAGCAGCCTTCTTAAAAGAATGAAAGTATAATGCGAGACTAATACTAAAACTCTAAAAGGACTGAATTTAAAAAAAAAAACGTTTTTTCTCAAAAAATGCCCAAATAATGCAGTTTTTAAATAAAAAAAAAATTGCTGAATGAAATCATAAGATTTATCAACTAATTATGAATGTTCAT
>CAKNYM010051882.1:136587-148423 GCA_932195095.1 Andricus curvator | reverse complement strand
GAGGGTTGTGGAAAATTTCTATCAGGGAGACAGTGACAGTGGGCGGAAAAGTAGTTTAGGGAGGTGTATCGGATAAACGGAGAACTGAGACGATTTACGAAAAGGAAGTAAATATGCCTCTTCCATCGTCAAGGGGGGGGGTAACACCCCCCCCCTTGGCTACGCCACTGTCTAAAAGCATTTGAAAACTTGAAAAGATTGTATTGGAAAATCATGCAAATAGTGCTTGAAGAAATATAAGAGTTCTTATATTGCGTCCAGCATAGTCAGTGAAGCACTCCTAGACGCCATAAACAAAATATCAAAAACAAATTTGTAAGCAGTTCAACACTCCACGAGACTAACGCAACTCATTTCTAACCGCTCAAGCCCCTCGGTTAATCATTCGCGCTGAAAACGCGGTAAAATATCTTGGCGTTGTGCTACAGCTGAGAACTGCATGGCCGCGTAAAAAGAATCTGAGTGAGGGCTGTGAATTAGACAATGTGCTGCAAGACTGTCTTTGCATAACAAATTAAACACATTGTTTAAACAATTTTTGTTTAAATAATTGAAGAACATCATTTTTCACGGAAAATTATTTTTTGACCAAGGGATGATTTCACGTAAAAAAGATGTCTTTTATTCATTTAAACCACATAAAATAATTTTTGCAAATTTGTGACACATAAGATAAAAACTAATTGCACCGTTCGATTCTATGGAAAAAAATATCAAAATCCATGTAATGGAAATTTATTTTCAGACAATTGCATATGTAGCATAAATAAATAATCACATAGTACTACGGCACGTGATAAAATTTCGGCTTAAAAATTAAATTGTGTTATTTTTATTGTTTAAATTAGAGAATTTGATTCCAGATTGAAGAAATTAATAACAAATAAACAAAAAATCAATTTTTCCTTCTTTGTACTCTTTTTGTAAGACGCACTGCTTATAAGTTGCAGCGTTATAAACAATTTATTTTTATAAAATTAATGTATTGACCAAATTATGTCAATAAATTATCGATAAACAAAATTTTAAACTTGGGCAAAAACTCACTTGCGTTTACACTCTTAAAATATAAAAGAATTATTCAGATACATTCGAAAATACTTTTTATAGATTGTTATTAAAAAAATGGTTATTTTCAATGACATTTTTGATGAGAAATAAAAATTTTAACAACAATCCACGAAAAGCATTTCAGATTCTATACCAGAATAATAAATTTCATTAAATGCCAACAGCCATACCACGCTGAAAAAACCAGTTCTCGTCAGATCACTGAAGTTAAGCAGCGTTGGGCGCGGTTAGCACTTGGATGGGTGGTGACCATTCGAGAAAACTGAGTGCTGTTGGCACATCGTGGGTGTGGTAAGCCCACACTTGTAGTTATTTACTACAAGTTATCAACCTAGAAACACTACCCGAATCGGGTAGTGTCACGCCTACCCCGAAAGGGAAATGGCTTAATGGTATACAAATAAATGAGAGAATTGTTTAAACAATTGTTGTGTATCTCTTTGAAAAAAATAACTCAGATATTTGATTCGTAATATCACGGGGACCTCTCAGTGCTTCAAGAAGTATTAGTAGTGACTTGATTAACTTCTAAACAACTTTTTATTTCAGGCGCGGATCCAGAGGGGGGCGGGGGCACGGCGGCTTGCCCCCCCCCCAAAAAAAAAGCCCAGACTCGAATTTTTCAAATCAGATAATTGAAGTTCACTATATACATATATCAATGTTACAACCAATGTTGTGACAACTCTTGCCAATGTAGATTCCCATAACTATGTAATTCTCGCAGCCAATCAGGGTTTCGAATTCTCTCATTGATGCAAGAGACATCATTTTATTGTGAATAACCATTTAAGGTGAACAGGGAGTGAACTCAGGGCGCAGTCCCATGGTAGTAGATTATTGGAATATTTTTGACCAATGATGTGGTTGTCAGAGTATTTGCAGTAACCTGATTGGGGGGCATCCATATACCACGTGGACAATTTTTGACCACTTTTTGAGCCCCACTCCCGTGAACAGCCGTGGAATTTTGACGAACACTCCCCCGCCCCCCCCCCCCCCACACACACACACTTTGTCCACGTGGACATATTTTATGAAAATATAGATATCATTGGTCTTCAAAAGCCAGGAGGTCAAAACGAGCGATGAATTGGCCGAAATTTTGGATTTAATTGAGAATGTGAGCTTAAACAAGGTTTGAAGTCCAAACAAAAAGTCGTGATAATATTATTAGTTTTTCATGTGTGTATATGGATGGCCCCTTGGTCAAAACTATACCACTAGTCTACTCATCTACCATATCATGTCCTCCATGGGACTTTTAAAAAGAAGCAAAAAACTTCGGAGGAAGCTTACTATTTTGGAATTTATCAATATTTTTAAAAACATTAATGTGTGTTTACTGTATTGAATAGAAATTTAATTAAAAGTCATCAATGTTAGAATTATTGAACTATATATTATTTTAATTGTTTTTTTGAAGAAAAATTGTTAAGCCACCAAGCACGAAATACGTATTATCATTAAAGAAGCATAATTATATTCTGAAACATCATAATTCAGGGTGGCCGCTGGACCGGGAAACCGGGAAATGACCGGGAATTTTTTGAGACCGGGAAATGACAGTGAATTTATTTTTTGACCGGGATTTTTTCAAGTTTTTAGAAGAAAAATCTATCCAATCACTTGAAATATCACAAGCTTCATATCACAAGATATATAATGCAATTTAAAATAAGTTTGATTTCAACTTTTTTTTTAATGCTAAGTTAAAATTTTAAGTTTTTCAATGATGAAATCATTCAGTTTACAATGTGTGATTCTAAAATCTTTGACTATCAAAATTTTCCATTTTAGATTTTCATTTTTCAGGGTACATTTTCAATTGAAAGAATTTTTAAATTCAGTTTTTTATGATTGATTTTAAAAATTGGGCTGTAGTTCGTGTATTCGAAACTGAACAATAATTGATTGATTTCAAAGCCGTAGTAGTTACTAATCAAATGTAAACTTCCGATTCAAACTTTATAAACTATCTGTTGTTTCAGTCTAAAATATACCATTTTTAACGAATTCAATTTGAAAATTTTTAACCTAGAAAAAGAACAATTTTTTAATAGTCAGCAATGTTTGACTGTTCCTTAGAAATGAAAAATTAAATATTTACAATTGAACAATTTGAAACTGAATTGTTTGAAACATAAAGCGTTGAATCGTTAAAATTTCGGAGAGCTAAACTGAAGCTTTGAACATTCCAATATTAATTTTAATTCTTCTAATTCAAAAAAATTATATTTCTAAGTGAAAATGTTGAATTTTCATGCGTGAATACAGATAAAAATGTATTCATTTAGCAAAAATTCGAGTACGTTGAGGAGATATGTAGAAGTTTTTAAATACAATTTTGAAGCTTTTAAGGATTTTGAAAGGTTCTAAGATAATATAAGAATTGTCTTAAGATTCCTGGGAAAATTTTAAATGATTTTTTTTTTAAATTAATTTTAATAGAATATTTAAGAATATTTCAAAATAAAAGAAAATTTTGACGAATAAACAAAAATTAAACAGTTATAAATTTGGAAAAAATTGGTATAAGTTTAAAAGATATTTAGAAGTTTTGGACAAATTCAAAAATAATTTAAAACTTGAAAAGGTGTTAAGAAAATGTAAAACAAAATGTAGATTTTTGAAGATTTCAAACAAAAATTTATAAGCATTTTAAGAAGATTCAAAATAATAAAAAAATTGATTAAAATTCCTTGAAAAATTGAAAATGATTTCATTTTTTGAAAAATTAATTTCAAGAGAATTTTTAAAACGATTTTAAAAGGTTTCCAAAACTGTAAAAATAATATTCTGGAAGATTTTAAGGCAATTTTTTTAATTTTGCAGGATTTATAAGTTTTAGGAAAAAGTCGAATAATTTAAAAAGATATTCAGAAGTTTTGAACATTTTTCAAAAATAATATAAAATTTGTAAAGATTCCAAAAGATGTAAAATAAGATGTTCATGGGGAAACTTAAAGGGTTTTTTTAATAAAAAAATATAGTTTTAAGAGAATGTTTCAAAATATTTCAAAACAAATTTTGATGTATAAATAACAATTGAACAATTATTGATTTGCAACGACTTGAAATTGAAATAACTCAACTTCTAATTTGAAAAGTGTTCAATTTAAAAAAATTGTTTTGAATAAATGTGTTGATTCATTCTTCAATTTAGGGCATTGAAAGTAATATCGTGCATTTACAATTAATACCAATTTTGATTCGTTAAAACGAATACTACAGACAAATAATTATTTAAGAACAAGAAAAAATCTGCCACAGCCCAGATTTGAACCGGGAATCTGAATATCGCAAAGAGTGGAAATAGACGCCCAAATTTTGTTGTTTAAAAGTAATCTTTTTCTAGTTTAAGCTAGACTTCGAAAATCTTATGAATATTTTATACTTGTTGATTAATGATTATACCATGGCATACAAGACGCTGCTTGTAAATATAAAAACATAGTTTCTATTTGAACATTTGTTAATTAAGTCAATAAAATTCATGATTAACATAATTACATAGTTTATAATAAAAATTCAAAGCGAAGAAATAACTTTAAAATTATTACCAACCACCCCCTTGAGGGTGGAGGGGGAAGGGGAATTATTGTATGGCCCCTCCCAAAGCCCTTCTCTGGATCCGGGCCTGTTTTATTTATTTACTAAAATTATAAATGTGAAGATGGCTTTTATGTCAATGTTTTTGGAATGAAAAAACAAATATTTTATTCTATTATGAAACGCATTCTTATATTTTATTTCAATATTTTCATAAATATTTTATACACAGAAATACGAACTTGAAAATAAAATCTGCTTACATCCAGTTTTTTGCCATGTGATAGAAGATTGCGAACGACGTAGGAATACTTGATACCACTAAAAATTGTGAAGCCTGCAAATGTTCGTTTAAGAAACAATCGTGCAACTTAGAGATCCTCTAGGGAGAGTTGAGGCGCGAAAAGTTTGAAAAATATCATGTAGCGCAATACGTGACAGCACGCGAGCGAGCATCGAGAAATTTTCGTATTTAAGCAAAAGTATTAAAAAATGGAAACTGCGTAATGCAGGCCCATTATTTATTATAATTTATTTTTCTTAGTTTATTTATATATTGAAGCTATGATGTGTGAAGTGTGATATGCGAGTTTTGTGATCAATGAAGAAGTGAAAAAGAGGTTGTGTATAACCTACTTTCCAAAGAAAAATATTGATAATATTTTGTGAGATATAAGTGTTTTGCAAAAATGGTAAATTGCTATATTTTATACTGCAATAATTCATCTAAAAATGGGTTTTTCTTGAAACAAATTCCACGAGATCCCAAACTTAGAGAATTGTTAATTCAGAATATCAATCGAGCAGATCGGAATTTGTAATCAATCCAAGACCAAAGAAAAAAATATTGATAAAAAGTACTCCAGCAAAAGGATGGCGATGCACACGACATATCAATGATATGTTTTTTATTTGTCCATATCGTTTTTAAGTGTGAAATAATAATAGCTTTTCACTCATGTCACTTTTTCCTTTATTTAATGTTTCTTAAAAAAATTGTATGCATTTTTCTTAAAACTGATTTTTCAATTATTTTCAGAATATGAATTTATGAAATTTCATCATTTAAATCTTCATCCTTTCCTACAATTTATGTTTACTTTATTTGTATGCATAACCTTTTCGAACCAAAGCTTTGTTTCCAACCTACAAAATGTATTTATTTAACCAATATTATTTATGGAAATGTGTATAATATATATGCCTAAAAGTGATTTTTAATTACACTTCGTTTATTTTAAATGTTTAGTTCAATGATATTCTCTTTATTTTGTATTAAGTCTGTTGTGAAATGAACACTCTATTTGAATATCGCGCCATTTTTAGAATAGCCGGTTCCGGTACAGCGGCACCAATCAGAATTTGAGTACCCCGCGTCTCAACTCTCCCTTGAGTATCTCTAGTGCAACTATGTTGAAGGAATTTGATATCTAGCAGAATAAGGTAGCAAGTTAATACAATTTTTCACCTTATCCAAACCTTGGAGATTTAAATCCCTTATGCGACCAGTTGTGAAAATACATGATCCATTTTAAATTCAAAGAAAGGCATATCTTTTTCATAATAAATAATCATTTAAAATCATTCTTAATATCTTTTTCCATTTTACAATTACTTTTCGTTGTAAGCAATTCATTTGCACGTTTAATCATTTTAAATGAGGAAGCCAATGGTAACCAATCTGGTTGCCGACGTGACGCATGCGCAGTGCGAAAAGATCCGAGTTTTGAGAGCACTGAGTCTTCATCCCAATGTACACTCATGCCAATGTGAATTTGTCACTGAGCACGCCTCTGAAATTCTCGCAGCCAGTCATGGAGTGTTTCCCTGAATAGTATTCGAGCTTTTCGTTTCTGAATCACGCACTTATTCAATTCAAGTCTTTGAAAATAGTAAGAGTTTTTTTATAATCATTTCATGACAGTATACATTTTTTTGTAAACTGTCTGATAAAAATTCTAAGACTGTTGTTCCTACTCTGTGCTTGAAAACTTTCATGACTTTCTTTAATTTTTCCATGAAAATGTATGACCCCTTTATAGAAAGTATACAAGGCTTTATAAAAATGATGGCCCGTCGAAAATTCCAGCTCTAATCTAAGAAATTTCCAAGACTTATTTTTTCCGTGAATATTTAAACACGATTATAATCTGCTGCTGTTAAAAAAGTATTTTTTGATTTATTTCTTTGCTTATAAATAGGAAGAAGATGAGAAACTAAATTTATTTAAAAAATAGAATAAATTATTATTTATATAAACCTCCTAATAAAAGGACCACTTAGAAGAAATCTTAAGTGATAAAATCGCTTGAAAATTCAACAGGAACTTCCGATTTAAATTTTAAATTTATTGGTAGATTCTTCGTATTTGATGTTGTAATTGGCTTTAGGATCCAGAAATAAGAAATACTTGATTTTTTACGAGTGAACCAGACGTTTCGACCCAGGTGGGGATCCTCATCAGTGCTTTATTCTAGAAAAATATTATTTTACACGGTACAATGTGAACATTTTTTTGCAAGGCATGCTTGTAGGGGCTGTTGAAGTATGTTTTGGTATGACGGAAACTATAATTTGTAATTGACGTAACAGTCGTAACAAAATCTTGGATTTTAACTATTATATTTTCGTTCTAGCGTATATCTCAATTTGCTAACAAATTTTAAATAATTTATGTACTAATTGTTTAATGGATAACATTTTTTTAATGAAGGTAACGCGACTCTCATTTCGTAAGGACTAAGCTTTGGTACACATATTATTTTACTCTGTGCAAAGTGACATAATTAAAATAATGTCCTAGGGAGAGTTGGTTTCGGAATATTCTTAACAAATAGTTTTAAAATCTAAATTTATCAAATTTCGATTCTCATCAATATAGTTACCAGATTTTTTTGTCTAAGATGCAGATCAACCGATAATATTATTACGAACCAACTATTCTTAAGCTTTTTTTCAAAAAACAAACTCGGCTTGGGGGGGGGGGGGGATATGTTTATAAAAATTATAAAATTATTCAGCGCAGACTAACCTTGCATAAGATGGCAAGTTACATTTTATTCAATTTTGTCTCTTCTTCACTGTCACTCACAAAGTTGTTCATTTGTGGAAACTCTATTCGAGACTGAGGTTTTTATTTTTTTATGGTCACTAAGAGTGCGGGTGGTACATGTATTGGTGCATCATGTGTTTGTGTGTCTGACATTTCCCTTGCATTTTCAAGGGCTTTGGGTATGTTTGAAGAAATATTAAATGAGACTGCTTTACAGTGGAGCTTCGTTATCCCGAGAAAAGACATATACGGAAAAAATTTATCCGTGAAAAAGTCACGAACTTGTAGCTACACTGTTAAAAATGTTTGCAATTTTAATATACATTTAATATACATTTGTATATTAAATCTAAAACCTAGGTATACGGAATCGCCATTAAGAGACTATGTTATTAAATTTCATATACCGCATATTGATCATTTATCAGAAAAGTCCGATATTTGCACTTTACAAAAATTAAAAACAATTCTTGCAGCAATTTTCAATTATAAATGATCAAAAAGAATATTTTCTCCCAGATGAATGTAAACTACACTGGTTTTTCAGAGACAAGTTCAATTAAACAAATAATTAAGAAACCTAACCTCCAAGCACCTGTACTCACGTTAAAATTCTAACATTCGCAGCGAATTTTAGGAATAATTCCACCCGTACGTTGCACTTTAATTGTAAGTAAGAATTTAGTCGACGAATGTAAGGTTATTGCTTTATTTTTTAAAATTTGACAAGATCTGAAGGTATCGAAGGACTTGTTGTTTTCACGCATTCTGTTTTACCGACTTTAATATACATGTATATTAATGTTACAACATGATGGTATATTAAAATTAATGTACGGTATGTGCAAATGACTTTACTCACATGTATATTAAATTTCGATCAGATTTTTTTAACAGTGTAGGTCTCGGATAGGAGATAAAAAAATTAAACATTACATCTCAGAAGATTCGAACCCTCAAAGACTGCTGTCTCACCAGTTTCTAAACATAAACCAGAAGTGCGTAAACACGCGCAGCCATCAAGGCCAAACAAAATAGGTATTAAAAAACGTTTAGCCACTCATCCGACGAGCTCGAGGCACACATGCGAGCGCACACACGCACCGCGCGTTTGGGCGAGCGTGTATGCGGGCCACGTAGAGGCGAACCTACTTTCCAGTTCACAGATTTCTCGGGCAAGCTCGTGAGTGCTCTGAGAATCTTTTCTCAATCTCTCGTAATATTTTTGTAATTATTCACGTAAAAAAAAGTGATGAACCGGTTTAGAATTTTCACATCGAGTTCGTCAATTCTTTCTTAAAGTTCGCAGATTATTTAGGAAAATACATCCATATCCGATGAATTTTTCTAATATCCGAGACCTAGCTACTAGTTCGTGACTTTTTTACGGATAAATTTTTTCCGTGTAAAACCTTTGATCAAGTATTGAACTGTTTTTGTGTACGCCTAAGAACCATCTACGATTCTGGAGATACTTTTGAAAAAATCATACGTTTTCCCTTTTCCTATATTCTTTTTTGACTTAATTTTCTTTAATGTAACTATTATGATTAATTGTTTTGGAGTCATTTCTAACTTCATTCCTTTTTTGTAACAATTCGACTTTTCTAAGATTTTAATTTTACTGAAATCAAATTTGTGGTCCTCAGTCCAAGCGTGCTTAGTCATGGCTGTCCATGAGCTGGGTCTCTTGTAAACGTCATTTTTATGTTCTTTGATTCTAGTTTCAAAGGTCGTTTTGTGGTACCAATATATGGAGAATCACAGTTGATACAGGGAATTGTATAAACTACGTCAAAGTTTTCCTCCAATGGTATATTATCTCTTGTGGATTTGAATAGTGAAGCAAGATCCCTATTATTTTTAAAGGCTGGAATTATATTAGAGGGTCTGAGGATACCAGTTAACTTTTCCGAGATGCCTTGCACATAAGGAAGGGACAAATATCTTCTATGTGGTGCGGTTACTTGGTTAGTGGGCGTTAAATTGGTGTTCGCATCAAGTACGAAGAATCGATTAATCCAAAGGATCAATATAATCCCCCGCATCAATTATTTAAATGTATTGTTTGGTTTTTTTTTTAAACCTTCAGCAAAATTATCAACATTGAATTTCTCTAACGGGTTTTGAAAGATTTTTGCCATTATAGATTTTTCATTTCAGTAAATCAATAATGTAATCTATAATTTAATCTACCGTCAGAATGAACTTGAGACCAATATACACCAAGATCGTTTCGATCTTAAAAGCATTTTCAAAATAGAGACACTAAGCTCAAGATTCGTTTCAAAATGCAGGGTTGCACATGAATACCATTGAGATTTCTTTTAATTAAGGCATAAATGTTTATCTCAATTTATCGCAATATATCTATTTTTCGTTTAAATATTTTTCCATGATATTCATGAAATTAGCTTTGTTAGAAATGTGTGATTGTCTAGAATCTTACTTTTCTTATTTAGCAAATGTGATAATCTGAATAGATTGTTTCAGAATCAACGACAAATATATATATATATCTCACGCCGCCAAGGTAGTCGCAGAATATTACATCTTGAATGTCTTCACAACAGGATTATTCTGAGTACAGCTCACATAGTCGCAAACGGACTAGGCCCTCTACTTAAAATGGTCAGGGAACACGAAGAAATGGGCAAAAGAGCGTTCCTGCACAAAGCAGCGGAAGGGGCTGCTGAAACACTCGGCCTTGACTTCAATATCAGGGGTGAGCGAAATGCGTCAAATCTTATTCATCTCGAGTACTCACTCCTGAAGGCCCAGATTAAGAAAGCATAGGAGAAAAACTTCCACGAAGAGCTCCTCGACAAGAGAATGCACGGCATCTTCCACAGAAATGTGGAGGATCAGTCGATGTCGTATGAGCTGAAGTTTGCTTTCCTTAAATCACCCGGAATGAAGTCGGGCACGGAGGGTTTCATTTTTGCATGTCAAGACGGTGTAATTTCCACTCTAGCATACCATCCCGATGATAGCTGCAGAGCGTGTCATGCACACCCCGAGCATCAAGGAAACATACTATCTAGTTGTCCAACTTATGCAGGAACGACCTACATCCAAAGTCACAATGCGAAACTAAGAGTGCTTTATTACCATCTCTGTCACTCTTACGGCATTAGCCCAAATACCTCTCCGCTAAACGCTCCTAGAGAAATAGAGTCAATTGTCGAAAATGAGAAGTGCCGCATATACTGGAAGTTCATATTCTCGACAATTGTTTCTGTTGCGCACTCGAGCTCTGACATAGTTCTCCTTGACTTCGAGAAACAAACCATGTTCGTTATCGAATTTTCGGCACCAGCTGACAAAAACGTCACAGCCAAGGAGAAAGAAAAGAAAGAGAGGTATAGAGACCTTATAAGGGAGTTGCGACGGTTATACCAGGAATATTCTGTTAAGCTAATCGTCTTGATCATCGGCGCTCTTGGAGATACCAAGCTTTCACTGGTTAATAGCCTGAAAAGCATCCCCGCGTGTCAACAAAATGCTAAGATGCTTGCGGGGAAGATGTAGAAGGCGGTCGTCTTTGGGTCGCTCCGTGTCCTCAGGGTGCACGAGACTTTTGCCTGATCATCGTATTGAGTCCGTCGCAGACTGTAACCACCTATCTCACGGTCGTGAGACGTGGTTGTGACTGAAATTTTACAGCGATTTTTCTGGGAGCGGGTACAGTATTTCAGATTAGCACCCACTCCCGGCGAAATCCCGTGGTTGACCTTATGACAAACTTGTAATTATATATTCTATTTGTCTATCTGCCGTCCAAACTAAAAAGATACATAAGTGACATTTTTATGAAAAATGAGTTTTTGGTATCGTTGGATTTGCAAGAGAAAGCTGCGTCTAACTGTGTTAATAAAAATTATTAAATATAAATATTTATTGCAAAAAACGATTGTTTCTAAATAAGGACAATCGAAAAATTTAAAAAATACAACATAAAAAGATACACAAAGCACTTTGCGTGTCCTAAAATTTGTACAAGGCATGTAATACGTCATCAGCATACAAATAACAAAGAACCTAAAGAACTTTGTGTCTTTTTACATTCTCATTCTAATGAGAAGGTATTGGTTTTATGTAAAATTTGACATAGTCGGTTTTCATCAAATCTCCACGTTTTGAGACCCCCTGAGCTAGAAA
>CAKNYM010051882.1:118765-136187 GCA_932195095.1 Andricus curvator | reverse complement strand
CACAAGCTAAAATAAAATGTTAACTAATAAAATTTGTCGCCTGAATTATATCATTACTTTTCATTTGAAATCAAATACAAATTTAGTAATTTGTATATGAAGAACATATAACACGAAGCACAAAGTGCGCGCTCAGTGTATTTATACCAAATCGCACGCCGTAAGTGCGCTCAAACTTTTTTGTTTCTATCATACAGTTCAAATGATTTTCAAATCAAATATCGAGCGCGAAGCGCGAGTGTCTGGATGAGAATGTGTTCCTTATATGTGTTCCTTTTAAAAAGTAATTAGATAATGTTCTCGATGTTATAGTTGATTTTCGATCATTTGATATATTTTTAAAATATTTGTTATTATAAATAATATACCAAATGTTCAAAAATGAACTATAACGTCTTGAATATTCATTCGCAGTGATCGACAACCGTTTAAAATCTAAAAAATTCAGTAATTAGATAATATTGGCGCTTATAGAATAAATTATAAACAGCGCCCATTTAGGTACATTTGAAATATGAAAAACTTTGTGAATATTGAAATAATAAATTTAGAAAATTTTCAGAACGCTCCGTATAATTGTCTTGCAATACTGCAAAAACTTAAAAAAATAATATGATTACATTTGAATAAATATAAATAATTGAAATAACTAAATCAAGTAAGCAATAATTATTTATTTCAAAAACTGTTCACATGTGCAACATTCAGTAAAGTTTTTTATTTAAACTAAATAATGTGATATTTTCAAGCTGCACGTGAGGTGTTCTTAGCACCTGTTAAACATTTTAAAAAAACTGAATACAATAATACAAGTTTCTATCTTTTTTCGAAATTTGTCTTTGGTGCACTAAATAAAAAATATTTGATTGCATCCAGGCAATTCCTACTATTATTTTAAACACTATATTGAAAATCATAGTATTTTTAGCCAGGCACGATTCATATCGATATACCTGAATATTTGCCTGAATAATAAAGGTAAAGATTAAAAAGATATTAATTTTCTTAAACACGAGGAACTTCTCACCATTTTACGTAGTATTTAAATCACAATTTTTCTAAATGGAAATGGCTGGGCGCAATAATAAAGTCGTTTTGTACTTGCATTTTGAAGATACAAATAATTTAGCAAATGGATTTATTATTATTTATTCCATTTAGACAATGGATAATGAAAGCAAAGTCGTCGTTGTTAGAAATGCGCTTCACGGAAGTTTGGAAGGAGAGAAAAATAAATTCTCATAAATTCTCGCCGAGAACGAACGTCGGGTAAGTTACTCGGTAACTTACCAATATTACCGTACGTTACCAGGGTAATTTACCCGACTCAAAACTCTAGTGCTCGAGCTCTTCGATAAAGGCATCGTCCGCAAGTGACTTTGTGTTCTTTTTGCCTTGTATTTTTGACAAAATATGAAAGAGCACATTATTTTTACCCAAATAGTGTATCTGGATTATTCAAAATTTTATGCGATATTAGAGTTCTTTGGGCAAACAGTTTTTCTCGATTTTCTCAGTTCGAGTGAGATTGGACTTATGTATCTTTTTAGTTTGTACGGCAGTATTCACTAATAAAATATACTTGTAAATTTTTGGAAAATAGACCGTACTCTTAATTGGGCTGATTATGCATAACTTTTATCAGACTCATACTTTCTTAAATGAGTTTCCTCGTGGGTTATAACTATATACAGCGATAATAAGTTTCCTTATTGGTTTTGGTTGTTATTCATAAAACTCATAATTTAAGATAAACAATCGCATTTTGCGTATAAAAATTGCACACGGTCCCAAAAGTGAATCAAACTTTCTTTTATCATGTTAATAATGATGTATTTAACGATGCTTACCAATCAGTTGTATAAACCTCTGTATGGCATTATTATAATCATAATACGTTCCTACGAACAATGCTTATTATTTATCAGGTCTTATATAGAAGCTACATACAATTAATCGGCTACATTTTTTGACGTTCCCTGAAAAAATCGCTCCAAGGGTCGTAAAGGTCCTGACAATCCCATTAAGATTAACGTGGGAAAAATGAGATTTTTTATTATTTTAATTTTTTATTTTTCGGAAAAATGAGATTCGCATTATAAGTTTGAACGTAGCTCGTGGGAGACTATGAGAATTTGTTGGGGAGCCTCCAACGAATATATTTCGCTTTTCTTTGAATATTGACCAAAAAACTGAAATTTACAATTTTGCGCGAAATTTACGCATATGAGCTCTGTTTTTCTCTTTTTTGCCATAAATAATTTTTATTTGACAGATGAAATATTTTTAAGCATATTTGAACTAATTTACCAATTTTTTAAACAACTAATTATTATTTAATTGTAACTTTTTCTTAAAGAGAGGCAGAAAACTCTATTTTTTTAAATGTAATTAAATTTGTCGCTTTTTATTGAATATCTACGTCACTCAGATATTACTACCACATTCGAGGGGTTAAATACTTTTTAAGTCAGGTGTACACCTTCGGTGAAGTCACTGGCGTGAAGTCACTTGAATTCTCATAAAGTCACTGAAATCACTTGAAGTCAGTGTACACTCTAACGGCCGAGTTGTGAACCCCTTGACCCCATTACTTAATAAATTTGTATTTGTTTAAACAATTTTTAAAAATAAATGTTTAAAATTGATCTTTTCTTGAAATTAATGTGATAATTTGTCATTATTAACAGATTTTTACATTCTCATCAGAGAAGGTATTAGATTTGTGTGATAATCGACCCCCCCCCCCCCAGTTTTCATCAAATGTTCACGCTTTGAGACCTTCCTGGACCCGAAAAACAGGTTTTCACGAAAATGACTGTCTATCCGGATGTATGTGTGTGTGGATATGTGGGTAAATAGATTTTTAGTCTGTTAGCACGATAACTTTTGAAATAATAATTGACAGATTGGATTGGGCTTCGGTATACTCTTTGAGTGTCCTAAACTGAAAGTCAAGTTCGTTAGGCAGCTATTTTGGATAAAAATTCAGAAAGTGAGAGCATTTTCAAAATTTTTTAAACCACTTTTTTCAAGATATAAAAATTCTGTGTACGGCTATCCGTATTCCTCAACAAGACGAACAATTTATCCCGATGACATTTTTTGATAAAAAAATGACCAGAGTTATAGCATCTACAAAATTAAAAAAAAAAAACGAAAATGAACATTTTAAGCCGAACAGCGCCTGATATGAAAAAATGTCAGGAAAAGAAAAACGTTGTTTTTAGAACACCCTAAAAGTATGTCATAACAACTTTTTAAATTTTCTTGAAGAAACAAAAATTCAAATCTTGATTGCACAAAAGAAAAAGAAAAAATTCCATTTTGTGATCAAACTATGCAAGATAGACAAAAGAAGACAAGTCAAAAATTATGAACCCAAAAAGGATCTTCAAATTCGTTATAAAATTTTTTATAAGAATACATTGGGAATAAAAAATGATCTTCTTGGAAAAATGACGCAAGTGACAATAACTATTTATTTAACAAAAATTTTCGCCCTAATTGTATCCATAAATTTTCTAAGAATCACTTTACGCTAGGATGCGTATTTTTGAGTTAAATCGTGAAAATAACATTGAAAAAAAATTAAATTTATGAATGAATGACACAAGTTGCAATAAAATGTTTAATGACAGAATTGTTTTTTTCTTATAGAATGCGCACTGTTTCAATTATAAAAACAAGACAATGAAAATGCATCTGTTTTTATACAAATGCATATTATGAATTGTAATAATATACATTTATTGAAATAATATACATTTTCACAAACGTAAACAAATTAAAAAACTAGATTTTTGTAGTATACTAATAATTAATGGTTTAAACAATTGGTAAATGTTTGAAACAAATATCAGTCTTTCTATCAATGACTAATTGTCCGATCAAACGTAAAACAGTACCTTTCAATGAGTTAGTAGCAAAAATAAAATCATTCAAACAAATGGAAATTATTTAAAAAATTGAAAATTAGTTTAAAAATATCCTTCAAAATATTTCACTTGACGAATAAGAATAATGTATTGCAAAAAAGAGAACAACAGAGCTTATATGCGTCAATTATCAACATTTGATGTGAAAATATGAATTATTAATATAAATTCATTATAATTTAATTCGCGATTCAGTAAGAAATAATAGAGTCGAAGCTATCAAAAGCTATCATCATTGCCAAAACGCTTCCCCCACTCTCACGCTGACTTCGAAATTCCAGTCAGCCGCTACCAATAGTGCCGCCGTTGAAAACGCAATTTTTATGGTTTTTAGGAGAGTTTTTTTATATTATCCAAATATATCGAATATTAATTGTGATATTTTCATATTTTATCATATTTTTTGATATTATAAAATTCATAGTATAAAAAGAACCTCCTAAAAACCATAAAAATTGCGATTTCTACAGCGGCACTATTCGTAGCGGCTGACTAGAATTTCGAAGTCAGCGTGAGAGTTAAATTTTCCAATTGTAAAGTGGTAAAAGCTCCACTTTTTACGTGTAAATTATTATGCGTTTGAATTTAAAATTTCGGAATTGAAATTTTTTTAAGCTTCGATTTTAAATGAAAAAAAAATTATCTTTTAAAAGTTCCGATGTTTTAATTTCAATAACCTTACCACATTTTTGCGCACCGCGAAATGGCCGGGAATTTTTCGCCTCGATTAAAATGGCCACACTAATATTGAACTTAGAACAGTCAAACTTCACCATTTAAAAATCTTTTATGCTGAAATATTGCCATTAAAATTGAAAATTAAAAACTCAAAAATGAAATCAATATAAATTTCAAAAAATTGGATCAAAAATGGAAACAAACAAGCTTTCACAGCATTAATTTAATATAATACATGAAACTGGCCTCGGAGTTAGTTGTCCAGCGCCTTTGCGATGTTTTTTCATCACCCGTTTCTTTACACCTCAATTTTAAATATATTCAGGTTTTAGTTAGTAACCTAATAAGTAATATTTATTTATGTAATATTTGAGTAATATTTTTCTAAAATCCTACAATATTATTCGAATTTAACATTTTTTTAAGTTTCTGCGGGGGACTTGGCTTCAAACTTCAGCCCTGAGAATGTTAACGTCTCTAGCGCTCTCATTTTACGTTACTGTTGTGTAATTCCGCAACTCTTTTATATTTTTTATAGCTCTTTTTTGTATTAAATCCTAAAATAACTGTAAAATTTATCTAAATGCAGTAATGTCTTCCATTTACCGAACTAATTAGATAAATTTTAATGAATACATTTTATCCGTGTGCCTGATGAGATGAGGATATTATAAATTAATTTAATAAGATGTTTGAAATCATTTGCGATGATGTTGTAGGTACACAATTGGGAGCATGGTCTAGTTTGGATTTCGTCTTTTAGCGCTGTTATCCTTACACAGGGACCGCGAGAGTTGATGGTGAAAACAGTCGCCTCTGGATGCTTTCCCAGAGCTACCATCTTAATTATTTTATTATTATTAGTAGACCACTAAGCCATGTTCCTTTCGTAATGAGCGTGACTCACTCGGTTCTAGCCTCACTTTGCAGTTGAATAACAATTCGAATTTTTCAGGCATTGAATTATTATTGTTTATGATGAAAGAGCCAATGAGAAACTATGGATGTGTGTAAAAAACTAAAAATCGATTTTTTCCGCATTAGGCCCCTTTCTTCGCTGACGACCACATATATACGCATAATTATTTCTTACATTTGCATGCCAATCAATTGAGAGCCGTACATGTAGTGTTAGTGTGATTGCAGGAAATTATATAGATTGTCTCTGCATGTCATATCTCCAGTGGCGCACAGGTTCTGTCTGCGTCTCTGTCACTCTCGCGCAAAAAGGAAGCAACAAGACACAGACAGAAATTGTGCGCCACTGCCTTTCTGATTATTCTGGAATTATAAATTGCGATGTATATTAATTATAGTCACATACATATTCTTATTAAGACTCTATTATTTTTAAACAAGCTTGTCTGCTTTCAGTTATTAGGGCATTAACAACTTTTATTTATTAAGAGTTCTTGATTGTATAAAACGCTCGTTTTCTCTTCTAAATATTAGTTTGCGGTGATCTGCAGCACATGACAGACAGTATTTACTATTTATATTGCGGTTCTGGTTATTTTTATACTATTTAAATCGTGAAAACATGTTAAAAGGATCTTCAAGTCGAACGATTTGGAAGTTTATATGAAAAATTTACAATATATTAAACAAATTAAAATTAAGGTAATGAAAAGTGCTTTAACCTAGACTATTAAAAGTACATGTTTTAATTCAAAATAGAGCCCAATATATCACCAAACTTATATTTTCAAATATTTTTTATGTATCTCTAGGTATGATGAATATGGAATTCAAATATCATAATTTTTTATCTCACAGACTAAAATAAAAATGAATAAATAAATAAAAATTTTCCTACTTGTAAGAGTCCGAATCGCTTTCCGAAATAAAATGTCATTTAACTTGGAAACAGTATTACTCTCTGCACTGAGAAAGATATATTATACCGTTTATGATCTTGGATTTTAAATTTTGGGACAGCAATCTCTAGATATTAAACCTTAAAATATAGATATTACATATAATTATCCAGGATCTAGAAAATTAGCATCCAGATTGTTTGGTTTAATCTCTATATATTAATTGCTGTACCTAATTTTATAATGGAAGATCATAAACGGCACACAGGAAAAACTAGGGATTCAATTTTGTTTCAGGTCATTTTCTTTCAAACTTATTTTGAACTTCAGTTATGTTCACTCCATTGATCAATCTAAAAAATGAAAAACAATTGAATTGCTTTCCATATTCGCATTGATCGATATGAACAAATTATTGTAGAGCTTTTTTACATTCTTATCTCAATGAGAAGGTATTGGTTTTATGTGAAAATTATGTTTCGCGTATTTCATCCAATCTCGACGTTTTAGGACTCAGTGATTGAGAAAAAATGGATTTTACTTCGGTGTCTGTCTGTCGTCGCTGTCGTTGTAGTCTGTAGATACAGTAACTTTCGACAAAATTACGCGATTTGATTTCCATTTAGCACATTATTTTATGGCCTCAAAAGTAGGGACAATTTCGTTAGCCAGCTATTTTAGACAAAAATTCAAAAAGTTAGGGCATTTTAAATGTTTTTAAGACCACTTTTTTCAAGGTTTGAAAATTATATGTACGGATATTCGTAGTACTTGGAAAGTTGAACAATTTATCCTCACGACTTTTTTTGATAAAACCAAAATTATCAGAGTTATAGCATTTGCAAAATTAAAAAAAAAACGAAAATGAAAATCTTAAGCCAAACAACGCACGATATAAAAAAAAGTTGAAGGAAGAAAAACGTTGCCTTTTGAAAGCCCTACAATATTATCATAACAACTTATTGAATGTTCTTAAAAAATCGAAAATTCAAATTTTTATCGCACAAAAAATAATGAAAAATCAAAACTTTTACTTTGCGGTCAAACTATTATTATTTTTTATTATTATACTATTAAGCCATTTCCCTTTCGGGGTAGGCGTGATTCGCTCGTTTGGAAAATAGTAGTGTCAGTAAGCAGGTATAGATTTTTTAGATGTATTTAAATAAAACGTTCGTTCCGCAACACTGCTCCCACCCAGGTAGCTGATCAATCTCTCTAGGTTCCCCTCTCGGGCCCGTTAGTATCCTAGGTCTTTTGTTTCAGGCGTCATTCTCTCTACTCACATTCTCTTTATAAACTACTTGTCGCCACAATTTTCTGTCCCAGAATACTTCTCTAGCTTCCTCCACGTCCATGCATTTTTTCATGCAAGCTCTCCTGTTTCTATGACTTCTTATGCCTTTTCGGATTAAGGTCTCATTCACACATTCTAACCATTCTTTCCGCGGTCTGCCTCTGTGCATACTGCCATTTACTTTACCTATTTACACTTGTTTCGTTAGACGTTCATCTTTCATTCTTTCAACATGTCCGAACCATCTTAACTGATTTATTTTCCATGTGTCAACTATTCTCTCTTTTGCACCACATTCTTTGAGGATTATTTCGTTTCCCACTTTGTCCATCAGTGTTTTACCGCAAATTGTGCGCAAAAGTTTTATTCCAATCGCGTTAATTTTACTCTTATCCTTTCCTTGACAGGTCCATGTCTCGCTACCGTATAACACAGTCGGTACAAATATAGAATTATGTATTGCCATTTTAGCTTTTTTTGATATATTTTTACTTCTGAGAATGGACCCGGCTCTAACGATAACGTTCTGACCCTCGTTTGTGCGCCTATCTAACTCCCCCATCTATCTTCCCGTCACTAGTGAATAGGCCACCTAGATATATGTACTTATCAACTTGTTCTAATCTCTCGTCATTTAGGGCAATGTTGCACATTGTTTTCTCACCTTTTCGTTCAAACACTATGATTTTTGTTTGATTTATGTTAATTTTGAGGCCCATGTTCTTTATGCTTGTATTTAATTTGCTCAACATTATTTGCAAGTCATCGATTGATTCTGCTATAACAACCTTGCCATCTGCGAAAGCTAACCCACGTACCCTCACTGTCTCGAGATCTACACCTTCTTCGTCGAAGAGGGCCATTCTTAGACACTTGTCCATAAATATGATAAATAGCCATGAGGACATAACGCATCCTTATTTAACGCCTTGCATAATATCGAACCAGTTATTCAGTTTCCCATTAACCCTTACACTCGCTCTGTTGCCTGCATATATTGTTTTTATTGCTTGTAGGATCCATTCATTGACTCCGTATTCTTCGAGGACTTCCCAAAGTTCACTCCTATCCACCTTGTCAAATGCTTTTTCTAGCTCAACAAACGCACAAAAAACTTTCTTTCCTACTTTTAAACTTTTTTCTGTGATCTGTCTCAAGCTAAACGTTTGATCCGTACCTGATCTTCCTGACATAAATCCACTTTGGACTTCCTATATCTTTTCTTCTGTTATTTTCATTACCCTGCGGATAAGATTTTTGAGAAAATTTTACTGACGGTACTTAATAAGCTGATTCCTCTGTAATTATTGTAGTTGCTTCTATCTCCATTGCTTTCGTATATTGGCACGATAATCGCTTTTCGCCACTCGTCTGGGACTTCCCCCATCTCGATACATATCAATTCGCACAGCCTGTGAGATATGTACTCGCCACCGTATTTAAGCATTTCAGCGCTAATACTGTCTACACTAGCAGCCTTACCGTTTTTCAAGTTCTTAATTATATCTCTAACTTCAGTGCCACAGACTTTCTCAATTGGGTTTTCTGATGCATTATGTTCTATGTCGCAGTTCTTTTGTCCTATGGCTTCACCTCCCAATAATTCTTTAAAATAGTCTTCCAAAGCGTATACTATCCCGTCTGTATCATATAGCATTTCACCTTTTCTGTTTCTCATGCTGACAAACTCTGCATTTTTAATTCCCTCCATCTTTTTAAATGTTAGTTTCTTGCTTCCTTCAAAGTCGTTTTGTATTTTCATGTCTTCTTCTGTTCTGATGTTATGTTTACTCTCCTTGACTAGTCGTTTAACTTTCCTATTTTTGTGTCTGTAATCATTTTTGAGCCTATTTCTCTCCTCATCGCTAAGACCTGTGATGTTCAATGTTCTCTCGTACGCTTCTTTCTTTTCTTGTCGGGCTGCCTTAGTTTCATCATTCCACCATGCATCACCAGACTTTCTTTCTACCATCGGCGTACCACACACTTCAGTCGCAGTTTTAACAGTGATATCCCGTAGCACAGTCCATGCGCCCTCTATATCTTCGTTGTTTATAAGCGCTTCCCAAGTTGCCCTATCGATGCGTTCATTTAACTTATTCTGAAAGTCTATCCGCACTTCCGGTTTCTGTAAATTTTCAATCTTGATTCGCGTTTGTTTCGTTTGTTTGGTTCTCTTTCTTCTCCATCCCCGCTCTAAGTTTATTTTGGAGACTAGAAGGTAATGGTCGGTATTGCATTCAGAGCCCCGCATGACTCTTGTACATATCTTTTACTAGTTCTCTTATTCTTTCATCCGCAATAACGAAGTCAATTATACTGTGGCTATTCCCTTTACGCCAGGTGTACATGTGGATCATTTTATGTCTAAACCAAGTATTTGTAATATATAGGCCCTTTTCTAAGCATACGCTAACTAATCTTTCCCCGTTATAATTTTGTCTTGAATCTCTAAAATTACCTAGCACCCTTTCTGTGTCTGTACCCTGACGTTTGACGCCGACCCATCCGTTTATATCTCCTAGCAGAATGATTCTTTCACCATGATCGCAAGTACTTATTGTATCATTTAAAGTGTCCCAGAAGGCTTCTTTGACTCCTCTCGGATCACTATCAACTGAGGTGTAGCACGCTATGATAAATAATCTTCTGATTCCTACCTTCATTCTAACCCACAGCAATCGGGGCGATACATATCCTTGATCTTTGAGATGCTGTCTTGCTTTCTCATTCATAATCGAACCGACCCCTTGACTACCATGTGATTCACTATCTACTTCTGACCATACTTTAAAACCGCCTTTCAACACCCCATTTTCTATGTTTCTACTTTCGCAACCCTTTTTCCTCGTCTCAGGTACACATAGAATATCTAGTTTCCTTACGTGCATAGTTTCTCGTAGTACTCTTACCTTAAGATCATTCACTCCTCTAGCATTCCAAACACCCAATCTCCATTCGTCGTTTGAAACTCGACCTATACGTTTACCGTGTGTATGCATTTCGTCAATCAAAGTTTCAGTCCATTCCGAGGCTATTTTCTTGTTTGTATTATTCATTGTTTAGATTGTACACCCAACTACCACCTTTATGCGCAAAATTTGTTTCGCGAGTCGAAATCATGTCCAAGTTAAGTAGTGATTCGTCCTATGGTGGATAGTCCAGTTGTAACGTTAGTCCCATCAAAACATCTGTTACTGGGGGGGGGGGGGCCAAGGAATGAAAATCGAGAGAGTCGCAATTGGTTGATGTTTCATGCTGAGAAGGTCACAAGCCTTCAACACCGTTGTGTTAGATAGGAGTTCATATGTTCCCATCTGCCAATTCCCGGCCTACCTCTAGGCATGGAACCAAAACCTCTTTTTTTCATTAAATTCTTTAAAAATTTGATAAAGAGTTATATATATATATATATATATATATATATTACATTTTCTCCTGCTTGAAATATTAAAATAGTTATAATAATTGAACTGCAATATTATAAGTTTTAGGGAGAATTTAAAATTCATTTAGGAATCTTTGAAAATAACGCTTCAAGGGAAACGTCATCAGTTTAATTTTTGAGTTTTCAACCACCTTAAAGTATCTTTAAAGATTTCGGGCGCCCCCCCCCCTATAATTACATGAGGCCCGATAGTCTAAATTATACAAGATAAAAAAAAGGTGATGAGACACAAATTGTGCACCCAAAAAAGATCTACAAATTTGTTAATAATCACTTTTGGTAGGACGCGTAGTTTTTGTTTTATTTGTAAAAAACAACATTAAAAATATCAAAATTAAATTTTTAGACAAGCAACACAAGCTGCGAAAAAAATTAATGAATAAAAGTTGTTTACCCAAGAGAGGGCTACAAATTTGATATTAATAATTTTTTGATAAGACCTGTAGTTCTTGTTTTATTCGTAAAAAATGAGACACATGATGAGAATGTATTCGTTAAAGCCGAAGGAGCTATAACAAAAGAGAATTCACAATCACTAACTTTCACTTGTCGATGGTTTTACCTTTAATTTTAAAAGTCCTATGCAAAAAATTGGGGGATGTACAATGACCGAGCGTATAGCGCGAGGTAAATACATTATCGAGCGCGAAATGAGAAATAAATATATTATCGACCTCGAAGCGCGAAATCCTACGGGTGCGCGTCCTAGGCGCGTTCAAACTTGCGAGCGAAGTTAGTGAGTAAAGTATATTTTTAACGCCGCTTCTTTGTTCAAGATGAAAATTTACTTTTTTCTTTATATAATTCATATTCTCAGTGTGAATTTGAATCGGTAAGAAATGGGCCACTGAACCAAATGAGTAATTTTCACTGACTAACATTGAACTATTATTCACTGTCTAGTGAAATTCCCAGAAGTTAATTAATGAAAATCCTTACTTATTTGATTTCCTGACGCGTGCTTCAAATTTAGAGAGTAAACACTGTTTCCAAGTGAAATAAAATGTCTCTTCTTTCATGCAATGATTCGGACTCCTATAAGTGAAGTTTTGTTTAATTAATATTCGATCAAAGTACAGATATACAATATGTATATAAAGTACAGTATATAATATATATCTCATAAGTTGAGTTTTATTTTGAATATTTGGCACCCTACACTAATTTCTACTTATACTTAAATGTTTGCACAAATTTTCACATTAAATATATATATATATATATATATATATATATGTATGTATAAAATTAAAAAAAAAAGTTAAACAACCACCGCAGGGTCCCACTAAGAGCAACTGCCATCCAAGAAAATGCCAATAGCCCCCAGTAGCACCGCGGTAAATCACACCTATGGCCACGTATATATATCTCACGGTTGTGAGACGTGGCCATAAGTGTGATTTACCGCGGTTCTACTTGGAACCGGTGTCATTTTTTAGATGGCAGTTGCTCTCAGTGGGAGTTGCTTCTTTGCAATTACAAGTGAAGAAGATGAGTCAAATAAAAAATCCTCTGTATGCATTGCTTTTCTATGAACCACTTTCAGTTAGTTTGGTAATGTATTATTATGTTTGTAGCATGTTTTTAAGAGGATCACAAATACTTATTTGCAAACATTAGTTCACAGTTATCTAATTCTATAATCTGTTTCAGAAACGATGACTTGCTTGTTGAGGAAATGAATCTTGACAATATAAGGAAGAGAGTATCTGTTTTTTAATTTTCGGTGATCTATCGCCTTTAAGACTTCATCTGACAATGAATATGTAAATTGTTAATACATTATGGACAAAATAACCATATGCTTTAAAACGTGAATATCAAAATGCAAGTATAGAATTAAAATAAATCAATAGAATATTTTTCTTATCTATAAGTTCATCTAGGTTTGATATAGAACATTTAAAATATCTTAAACGTATCGAATTTTTGAAGATTAAAATTAAACCATAAAAGCTTCTCTAATGATATAAAGTGACTAAGTACATAAAATAACATGATTATTTATTTATACATATACAGAGACTAACGTTGGAAAATATTCATAATAAATAATTTGTTTCTGCAGTCCAAGTTTGATCAAGAATCTAAAAATTCCAAATTAAATTCAAATATATAGGTTTTCGATTGAAAAAATAAAATATCTTTCAGATCATCATGTTGGAGATAGCGGAATCAGTAATTCGATCCAAATTATTTTGGAGTACAACAATCGTTTTTGGGATTTATTTATACCTCAAATTTGTAATTTTCAATTATTGGAGAAGGAAAGGTATATCTCACGAAGTTCCTATAATACCCGTAGGGAATATTCTGCCTGCCATACTTGGAAAACAGTGCACTGGTAAAGAAATAAGCCCTAAATTTTCTAAAGAACCTGTTTTTTCTTTTACATGAATCTCATTCACATCGAATTGAAAATATAAAATCGTTTTATTTTAAGGTGAACTCATCCAAGAGAGCTATGAACGTTTCAAATCCAATCCTTTTCATGGTTTGTACATGTTCCACGTACCCCATTTGGTAATTAACGATCCTGATTTGATTCGTCTTATCCTGATAAAGGATTTCGCTCATTTTTGCGATCGCGGTTTGTATTTCAATAACGATGTCGATCCCTTATCAGGACATTTGTTCTTCATGCCTGGTGAAGAATGGAGATATCTTAGATCCAAGCTTTCTCCCACATTCACCTCTGGGAAAATGAAACAAATGTTTCCCTTGGTAGAAAAAGTTGCTGAAGATCTTAAAAAAGCTTTGGGCGCTTCTATTGAAAAGTCTAGCACAGTTGAGGTCAAGGATTTATTGAGCAGGTAAGATTGCAGGTCCACCTATAACCATTAATTTCTTCTGCCATAGTAAAATAGAATGCGTATGTATTATTTCGAATATGTGTAAGCAGTTTTGTACAATAATATTTTATTCTAAGCAGATATACAACAGATATGATAGCATCAATTGCATTCGGAGTCGAATGTAATAGTTTGAATAATCCAGATGCGGAATTTCGTGAATACGGCAAAAAAGCCGTAGACATGAATCCTTTCAAATTGTCTCTAATGATGTTCTTCTCCAAAATGATGGATATTCTGAGAATACCCATAAATTCTAAAGATGTTTCAAAATTTTTCAACACGGTATTCAGTGATGTAATTTCACACAGAAGAGCTAATAATGTGACCAGGAAAGACTTTTTGAATTTATTGATTCAACTCATGGATCGTGGAAAAGTTGAAGATGATCAGGGAATTTTAATTGATAATCTGAAGGACGATATAAAAACTGGTAATAAAACAATTTGCAGCAATTATCTATACTCATAGGACGTAAGACATTTATTCAGATACATTATTTTTAGTGCAAAATACTGAAACCATCAGTATGTCGGAAGCCTGCGCACAAGCCTTTGTTTTCTTCATAGCAGGATTTGAAACTTCGTCTTCAACCTCTACTTATTGCCTTCACGAATTGGCATTAAAACCTGACATCCAAGACAAGCTACGTCAAGAAATTAATGGCAGGTTAGGCGGTCGTCATGACTTGTCTTATGAGGACGTTCACGCAATGCCTTATCTTGATAAAGTCGTATCAGGTATATACATAATGTTCTTGTTCCATATATTGGTTAATAACATACATCTATATTATACAACTCTCTAAATTTGAATTATAGGTAATTTTTACTAACAAATAATTAAATTCGAGATTAAATTAGTCAACTTAGTCAAAATTGACTGAATGTGAGGAGAAAAATTACTGAAGTTAAAGTCAAATATTACTTATTCACAGTAAAAACACTTTCCGCAACGTCAGAGATACTAATTTGACTGAAAATTAATTAAAATAGTCAAAATGGTCCAAATGAAATAAATGCCAGGGAAAACTTCTGAAATTACACCCACAATTTAATGAATTGTAGAACAAGCACTCACTGATACTTCAGTGAGAACAATTTCACTATTCTTTCAATCAAACAATATGACCTGAAATTTGCTATCTAATTCAGACTGTATCAGTCATTTACTTTTGCTTTCACAATAGTCATTCTTAACTATTTTGTATGAGGTATATTATATGTATAAATATATTTGTTATTTTGTTCATGAAGATGTTATAACGCTACCGATTAAAAAATAGTGTGTGCTTTACTGTCATTTCACATTTTTTTCACGGAATTATATTTTGTTTCAGAGACATTAAGGAAATATCCAATAGTACCTATGCTAAACAGGGTCTGCCTCAAGGATTACAAGATTCCAAATTCAAATTTCTGCATACCGAAGGGCATGAATATAATTATTTCTGTTTTGGGTTTACAGAAAGATCCGAAAATATTTCCTGATCCAGAAGAATTCAGGCCGGAACGGTTTGACTCTGATGAAATTGCAAAGAGACACGCTTTTACTTATCTTCCGTTTGGGGAAGGTCCTAGGATATGTATCGGTAAGTTAAAATTTCGAAGAAAGTTTATTTATCTGAAGTAGAAAAGTTTAAATTTTAGTATATAATCACTTATGCTAGAATATTTCATTTTTTAGGTAAAAGATTTGGACTCCTACAAGTAAAAGTCGCCTTAATTAAGATTCTAGCACATTATAAAGTTAGTGTCTGTAATAAAACAGACATTCGAATAAAGCCTACAATACGTAATGTCATGCTTACTCCAGTGCGTGATGTATTTTTAAAAGTCGAGAAGGTCTCATCATAGAAAAATATGTTATTTATTACATGTTATTATTTAAGTCTATTATTGTTAAAAATAAGAATTTTAGGGAAAATTTTATTCCGTATTTTTTAAAAATAATATTGAATGTTGTAAGTATCAGTTGTTTAATTTTAATTAATTGGTGAAGCAAGCATTCAATCATTAATTTGACAATTCAGATTTAGTGAGTACCGCAGGTGGCAACTTACATACTACTGACACTGCACTGTACTGCGTCAGAATATTGACGGTACTGTCGCAGTACTGAAAAAACCTCTAATCGTAAATATATTCTTAGCTGCATGTGAATGGTACCAAGCATGTACCAGTGATATTTTAGAATTATATTACAGTGACAGTTGTTAGCCAGAGTCGGCCAGTACAGAACATTTCGTTATCATTAGGTGTTTTGCCTGTACTGGATTGCTGATACTATTTTTAAGTGGCAGGTGTATTTTTTTAAATGCAAAAATTAATTTTCTAAGTTGGATACAAAAATAATTTTAAACACTAAAAGTAGAATATCTCAGTCTATTTATGAGATATCTTAACTAAACTTTGTCGATATACAAAAGATAACAAAGTACCAAAATTCTGTAAGTTTAGAAGACATTTATAAAAAAATTCATGAAATGCGCTACAATCGAATTGGAAAAATGCTTGTAAAAAAAGCCTCTGCAAGCTATAATTTCTTTCCAATAATCACAAAACTTTGACAATCATATTTCATTTTACGATTTCATTCATATCATTCAGAACGAAATAAATTCACAATTGCATCCGTTGAGAAAAGAAGAGTTTAAAACTTGTTTTTTAGATTATAATAAAAACGATTCATTTTTCAGTCATGTTTGAATGATTTCTAACACACAGACGCACCTGAAGCCGAAACAATTTGATCGATTTCTACAAAACATTGCATAAATATACTAAATAAGGTGTACATATGTCACTTTTCTGGAGGAAGTGATCCACAACCAAATCACAGAGTTATAGGTTTGAATTTATATGAAAAAATGAACAATTTTTGAAAGATGCTGACACAAACCTATCATGCACTAAATGATACTGAGTTTTTACCAGATTCATGACGTGCTACGCGCGCGGCTCGTTTCAATCGCAAGTTTGAGTGCGCCTAAGGCGCGTGTCTGCCGGATTTCCCGCTTCGCGTTCGATAATGTGTTACCTCGCAAAGATCTCGGAAAGCATTAATGAAACTTTAACAAAAACATCTCTTTTAGATCCCATTTTTTATGCATCTACATAATCTGATTTTTTTACTTAATGAATTATAGTTAAATATTAAATTGGTCATAGCTCCACAGACTTTGAGGTACACATTCTCATCCTGAGACACGCACCTCGTGCTCGATTTTCGACAGAATTTCTTAAATGTATATTTATTTCCTGAGCTACCTTAGAATTAAAAGCTACAATCCTTTATCGTTTCGGCACTCACGGAGTCCGAAAATCATAACATTTTGTCGGTGTCTGTATGTATGTATGTATGTATGTATGTATGTATGTATGTATGTATGT